>PVHX01020766.1:0-31394 GCA_004024805.1 Geosciurus inauris
CTCACCTGGTTTATAACTTGCTTTTGATCATAACAGAGGCTCACTGTCAAGTTTGCTTCCAGTCTCAGATGAGAATTTGGACTTGAACTTTGGGACAATGCTGGAACTGTTAATACTATGGGAACTCTTGGGGATGGACTAAATGCATTTTCCATTGCGAGATGGACATGAGCTTTTCAGGGCTAGGAAAGGGATGTTACAATTTGGATACGAGGTATTCCCCCAAAAGCTCCTGTATTAATACAGAAGTGAACTGGTTAGATTATGAGAGCTGTAACCCAATCAGTCCATCCTAGTTTGAATAGACTAACTGGGTGCTAACTGTAGATAGGTGAGGCATGGCTGGTGGAGGTAGGTTACTGGGGGCATGTCTTGGAAGAGTTCATCTTCCCTATGGCCCCTTTTCCTGCATCTCCCTTTCTCTCTGCTTTCCAGCTGTCATGAAGTGAACAGCTTTCCTTCACCATTTTCTTTCTACCATGATGTTCTGCCTCACCTCAACTCCAGAATAACAGAGTCAGTCAACTATGAACTGAAGTCTCTGAAACTATGAGTCACAAATAAATTTTTTCTCCTGTAATTTGTTCTTTTCGGGCGTTTTGGTTACAGTGATTAAAAATCTAACTAGGGGCTGGGATTGTAGCTCAGCGGTAGAGCGCTTGCCTCGCATGCGTGAGGCCCTGAGTTCGATCCTCAGCACCACATACAAAGCAATAAAATAAAGACATTGTGTCCATCTACAACTAAAAAAAAAATATTAAAAAAAAAATCTAACTAACTCAGTAGGTGAACACACAGCCTAACCAATGTAACAGGTACCACTGAAATATCTTCTCAGTCAACTCTGAAAGATCTGGATGCTAGCTAAGGTTCTCATGCCTATACAGTACCAGACCTGCATTGTCTCAAGATCATTAGACAATGGTTTTTTTTCAAGATTCATTTTTTTTCCTTTTGTTTTTGTTTTCTGCTTTAAGAATGCAATAAGAATGTGAAAGACATCAATTCATCTTTTTTAAACCATGAACCATCTGATTACTTTTTCCATATTATAATGCAAGTAATTTAATGGTATCCTTTTTCTGCTTGAATATAAAGCAATATGTAGTTTTGACTTTGATTTCACTTTAGTATGGGTACTTTTATCACATCAACATTTAAAGATGCAGTACTCTCCTATTGCTCAAATTTATAGAGATTGTACAAAAAAAATATTTCATGGCTGGAACTGTGAATGTTACATAGGAAACCAGTCAGAACACTAGGATTCCCATGTGCAATGGACCCAGCATGCCATCTTTTAGTTATTTTATGATTCCAAATATAAAATCCTAACTATGAATCTTTTTTGTTGACTCACAGTAATTTAAAATTTTAAGAATGAAATGTATACTATTTTCATATTACCATAGTTAATTCCAACATTAATTCATCTACTTCTAAATAACAGAGTTGACCGTATTTTTATTTGACCTTTACAAAAATTCTGGTGAAGACAGCATTGACACATGTGACACATGCTTCTTGCAGATATTGAGAAAGAAACCTCAAAAAAAAAAAAGGACTTCAAGAGGCAAATATTTAAACACAAATATGATTTCAATACACACACACCCCCACACACACACAAAACACAACACAAGAACCAGGGAGGGAAAACATGAATGAATACATTTTTCCTGCGACTTACTTGCACCAACTTTTTAAATAGTTACCTGTTATTTTTATATATTTATAAATTTTCAGGTGATTATTTTCTGTAATTTAACTTACCTTCTATGAAAAGGTAAGATATTTACCTAATCATGAAGCATATTAAAAATTAATGCACTATAATTCTGAAGTTAGTTCATGGTTATAAAAATAAGACAACTGTATCAGTAATACTTCTGGTTTCTCTTTAGTTATTATTTTAATGTAATTGAAAATAATGAATAAAAATATTTTTATGAAAAAGTTTGGTAATGTTCATAAACTATGTGAAAAGGCAAAATAACCTCATGTGGTTAAAAATTTGCATATTTTTATAAAAATTACAAGTTTTTAAGTAAAAACACATTACATAGCATTACAGTGAATTAAATTAGCAGTTAATTTACACTTTAAAGATATCTACTAATAAGATGATCAAAGATTTTCATCACTCATATTTTCTGTCTATTCAAATATCAGCTTTAATTTTAAAAATGAACAGAAAAGCATTTGAAGGCACTTGGCCCTAATTTCTCAACTGTCTGTTAACCTACTAGGCTTTGAAAACATACCTCAGTATTACAAATATTCTCCATTAGCTTTGCTTGTTCTAAAATAATTACTTGATTATAACTATTATAATGAAATACTTTCAACTAAAGTAATCCACAAGACATGCTTGTGAAAAGTTTCATAAGAATTGTGCCTCTTCAAAATCAAATGAAATATTACAAATAAAGTTCAATAGTATCATAAAATACAACTATAAATATTTTTTAAACTATTAGATAACAAACTTTTTAGTTAATTAACTATTGTCTCTCCACTGGATTATAAATATTCCTAAGATATACTTTATTCATGGTTGCAAAATCCCCCAAATGTGTCTTGAAGAGAGCTGTATAAATGTTGGTTAACTAAACATGTCACGAGTAAATCATGAGCAAAATCAAAATGATACATACATATCACCTAATTCGTCTTCAGTCCCTGAAGGAAGCAGGTTTACATGTCACATGACTTACCTAAACCTCAGCATAGCTGACTAAGTGGGATGCACTTTCTCTCAAAGATAGCCAAGAGTGTGTTTGGCTTGGCTTATAGAGATAAACAAAAGAAAGCTGGTGCTCTGGTCCCATTTTGAATTCGACCCAGGACACCAGAAACTATTGCCAGTCAACAGTGGTTGTTGAGCCTAATAAGTCATGACATTGCTGAGGATAGAAACCATGTGCAAGGTCAGTATGCAGTGAAAACTAATCTAACGGAGGAAGAAGGAGAAACAAAATGAGAAAGAAAGACTACAGACATCACCACCTGCTCCCCTACTGAGAGAGAGAAAGGAGTAAAACCACACAAACTGAGAGAATAGCTGCTTCAAGTCCTGATCACATTCTCCTTTCTGCTTTCATTTCTCATGATGCCTGCCTTTCTGCTCTCAGGTTCCCTTAAGTTTCCATGTTTCATTATAAAAACATACCAGAAACTAGTGGGTGAGATTATTTCCTGAAACCAAAAGAGTCATAATTAGAACATTCACATAACATTGAAAGACATGAAATGCATGCATATTTGGCCTGAGATGATTCAGCAGCACTGTCATCTCAAGTGTCAATCACTGTGGCCATGGAGCATATATGCTGAGAAGTAATCCACTGAGCTGAAGCTGTGCCTCCCTTGTCAGTGATTGACAGATGTGCAGCAGCCACATCCGTCTGTACAACTGCTGCTCCAGCAATCTGGGGCACATGCCATCTCTGCCACATCACCACCCCAGCCATCTCTCCTGATGCTTCTATTACCCTCAAGTTCTTTGTTTTCCAATTTGGCTCTCTTGCTACATAGGAATCACTGCAGTTCTCACTACTCATTCTGGGATAGTGTACTTATTTAAATTGCTCATCATTCCTATGGGTTTCTGTTGGATTGCTCATTCCCCAGCCTCTAAACCGTTTCTCCCTTCTTCTCTATGCTCTCACACACAACCCCACCCGACCCCCAATCTGGCTAAAATGAAATCAAAAAGAGGAGAGACTTTAACCCATTCACATGGTAAGGATAAGAATGGAACAACTGAGAGGAAAGTTTTCAAAAGGAGGAAAACAGACTGAGATGGCATTTTTTACTTAGCATTTATAAGTAGATTTAATTAAGATGAAAACCCTATGGAAGTCATTAACAATATTTAATTACTTATTCATGAAGGCATATTGAATGGGCTTAAGGAAGTAGAAAATATTTTAATACTAAACCAGAATGTCTATATAACAAAGTCTCAAGTTCCCCTGAATCTATTTCCAACAGAGTTAAATAATGTGTGGGTTTTACACAAAGGTACTTATGTTATACTTTAAAATGTTAGATCACCTTATTTAGCCTGCCATTGCTGTTAACTGAGTTACTGTGCAATAATTAAGAAAATGAGGTACATAGCCCATTGTGGCAAATCCTGGAGGAAAAGATGCAAGGAAGAAATTTCTACCCAGCAAATTACCCCAACCTAAACCGATACAAAGATATCAGGTAAACTTATTCAAACATACTTTTCCCACAGAAAATCAGAGGTTATCCAATAGTCCATTTCCCTCAAAGGAACCAACCTTTTAAGCCCCATTCTTCAATGCTTGAAGTTTCATATTCTCAAAGAGTTACTCCTTATCTAATGGAGTAAAATCTTGCCCACTAGATCCCAAGAACGCACCGTCACTTGGGCCCAATATTTCTCAAACTTTAATGTGCATGCAAATTGCTAAGGTTCTGATTACAATGTAGATTCAGATTTATTAGGTTCAGAATAGGTACCAAGTTTCTGCATTTCTGGGTGACGTTTATGTTGCTGGTCAGAGGACCACACTCTGAGTAGCAAGGAACCACACCCTTAACCCAATACTGAATCTAACACCAATCAGGCTGGAGACAATGACCCTCTGTTAGAGACAGTTTAAGGCTCCACATTTGGTTTAGTATTTTTTTGACAAGCATTTATTGATTATGTCATGAATGTGAGGCACTCAGACACAAATGCGATTAAGAATCTGTCCCTGTCTTTAACGTACTCAACTTTAGTAAGCAATGCTCAAATTTTAACGTGCATAAGAAATATTTGAAATGTTTATTAGAAATGTTAATTCATGCTCTGACTGATGTACGTCTTGATGATTCACACTGAGGAATAATGCATTAGTGGAGCAAGTAGAACATTACAAAACCACATGAAAGGTTGCATTTAAGTCAATGTGGAATGAGAGGCCAGAGGATGAGACCACAATTAGGGGCAGATTCTCAGAGGTCATAGGAGTGTACCTGGCAGCAAAGAGAAAAGGAGCCTATATAAAAGGCCAGTAGTGAGCTTCATCAAGGGTCTCAGGCCCAGGAAGAAATGAAAACTAGATCTTGACAGAATTGTGGGCCAGGGGAGTAAAGTAAGGATGTGCATGAAAAACACACTGTATAAACTAGTTGATGCCATATTAAAATGTCCCATGACTCTGGATTTGATCTTTTAGTTTTCGGGAGGTAATCCAAGGGGACAAAAGGAGTTGTTAAGATGCCTCAATTAAGCTGCAAGAACTGAGCATTCCAAAATCTTTTCTCTTTCATAGAAGACCGTCATCTTCTCTAAAATGTCTTCCAAGTCTCAAACTGAGGAATGTGACTAAGGTTGTCCCATATGTTTTGCACAGAACTCTGGTTACAAAACAAAGTAGCCTGGGTTACAATTCATGATTTAATTAATCAAGTGCCAGAAATACTCAATTTCATAGTCAAGAAGAGCAGAAAGGGAAAGAAAAACAGCATCTGCTTTAGAAAAAAAAATTAAATAAGCTGAAATAGCTTAAAAAGCAGATTTTTAAAAAATGACAACCAAGATTTTTGTTTGGTGAAATCGAAAGGAAAAAAATTCCACCCACTAGAAAAATACATTATTTACAAAACTACATTTAAAAAAGAAATTTGTTCTTAAAATTTGTCAGTATCATAGGGAATTAAGCTTTTCTGGGATTAAATATAAAGTCTTCATTAGAGATAGGGATCTCACATTAAAAATTTAAAAGGAATTGGGTGACAGCTACTAATCTGTCTTAATTATTTTATTATCTCAGAAATACTTCTTCACTCTTGATCTCTGAACACTAGAATTTCTAAAGAACACTCCTTTCAAAAGCAACCACAACCTCAATTCAAATGGCTAAGTGGAGATTAGTAAAGCATACTCCGTACTTGCCTCAAGGATGCCTTGTTGGGAAGACTCTGAAATGCTGATCTTTGTGAGTGTCCTGTAATTTTGTTTTTAAAGGATAATTTGCCACCTTTCATTGCTTAGGATACCTCTAATTGTAACATGGAAGGCATTCAGCCATTAAATGTAATATCGTTTCTGTTGTATAGCTTAAAATGAAAATTATAGCACATCACTATAAAGTATTGTCAGATGGCAAAGTGAATGGCAAATCCACAAGCAAGGTGATTAGGTAGTAGGAACTGACGACTGGCTGGGAGTTCATTCTGAGGCTTTATGTGTGTGTTTGTAAATTACAGAGAGGAATAAAGTTATCAGAGCTTTCATTTCCTGTGATTTGATATCCTAGATACAACTAGATATTATAATGGGTGTTGTAAAATAATTTAGAGCACTCAGATGCATGTTCTCACTGTATCTAGTTTTCCTTCTCTGAAATTATTCCCTTAAGACAGAAGAGGTTCAAATTGTTGCCTGTGGAATGGCAGAGATGACTGACCAACCACACTTCTTTTGGGTGTGGTTACAAGTGATAGAACACGTATAACCTAATCTCAAAAAGAGTATGGATCTTATTTAAATTTCACACACACACACACACACAAACTATTAGAAAATAATGACAAGACAAGGAAACATATACTGGATATGAAAGATGTTTAAAACGTCTGGGGGAGGCTTTTGTCAAGTAATGACATTAGGGTGAGATCTCAAAAGAGTGTATAAGGACACAAACGCCATAACAAATGTGCTTTTTACAGGGGTATATGTTAGCAAATTTGAAACTGCATTGTATACACAGTACAATTGAGAAAAGCAATTAAATACTGTGGAGAATGACAGCTAGGTTTCTCATTCTCAGAAAAACAAACTAGAAATAAGGAGAGAGAAAAATACAATTGAAGCCGGGCACGGTGGCTCAAGCCTGTAATCCCAGCACTTTGGGAGGCTGAGACAGGAGAATCGCGAGTTCAAAGCCAACCTCAGCAAAGGTGAGGTGCTAAGCAACTCAGTGAGACCCTGTCTGTACATAAAACACAAAATAGGGCTGGGGATGTGGCTCAGTGGTCAAATACCCCTGAGTTCAATCTCTGGTGCCAAAAAAATTTTTTAAAAAAAGAAAAAAATACAATTGACCCTGCAGTGCTGGTCTACAATCACAGGTATTAGGATGATCTCATGGATTTTAAAAGGTACATAGTTGGGTAGGTTTAAAAATAAATATAAATGTTCAAATATCTTTATGTTAATAAAAAATATTTCCCATCTCTCCACACACAAAGAGCCTATAAACAGCAACAGTATCAGTGACAATCATAACTAGCATTTAAATCTTTCTAAATAGTATCCTCCAGCCGGGCGCGGTGGCGGAAGCCTGTAATCCCAGCACTCTGGGATTACAGTCTCAGCGAGTTCAAAGCCAGCCTCAGCAATGGCGAAGCGCTAAGCAACTAAGTGAGACCCTGTCTCTAAATAAAACACAAAATAGGGCTGGGGGTGTGGCTCAGTGGTCAAGTGCCCCTGAGTTCAATCTCCAATACCCCCAAAATAAATAAATAAATAGTATCCTCCAATAAAAAGAACCAAAAAATCCTGAAGAAATGGTTGATTCCAGGGCTGGACAGAGAAAATACAACAGAATCCTCAAACTACATCAATAGATGAATGGATAAACAAAATGTGATATTGTGCATACAGAGAAATATTATTGAACCTTTAAAAAGGAAGGACATTCTGATGCAGAGCAGATGTATCTGAAAGACATTTTGCTAAATGAAATCAAGAAGCTGCAAAAATACAAATATTCTATCACTTCACTTTCATGAGGTATCTAGAATAGTCAAATTCATGAAGACAAAGAGTAGAATGGTGGTTGCTAAGGACTAAGGATAGAATGAAGAGTTGTTACTAGGCACAGAGTTTCAGTTAGAGGAAAGGGAAAAGTTCCAGAGAAGGATGGTGGAACTGGTTGCATAACAATGTGAATATATGTAATGCTAAAACCTGGACACCTAAAAATGGTAAATCTTATCTCATGTACACTTGACCACAATTAAAAAAAGGAAAACTTTTAGGAAATGAGAACTCATACATTGAATTTGGAAAATAATTTTGCATTATTTTATAAATGATAAAAATGCTGATCTCAATAAATATTTATTCATGTACAGTTCCCCAATGCTTATATTCTTATTTTGTTCAAGAGACAAACTATAAATGTTCAAAAATAAGAAACACATATGTTTGTATATATATATGTATATAAGTATACATATATATATACACACACATATTCATATTCCAAATGTCTTTCAATAGGAGAAAATGATAAGCCAAGGATCAGTAAGTCTGCAGTGGTAAAATTAATGAGCCAAGTTTATCTGCATGAATGTGGATGGATTTCAAGAATATACTGGCTAATAAAATCTCAGAGGAGAACATACAAAAATATCACACACACAGAACCCTAAAAATTTAACAATATATTATTTGAGGATATACATACGGAATAATCTATAATTCTAATCTGTATGATGATCAATTCTCCTTGGGTAAGAGGAAGATGAATGATTGTGGAGCAGCACACAGGAAACTCAAAAGGCATGATTCCTTTTTAAGTTGAGCAAACACATAATACATGATTTTTCTTCTATTACTCTCTAGATCAATCATATTAAAGAGTCACTCATATGGATTATATGGCTCATAATAAAAAGAAAAAATCATTTTTAAAAAAGACAAGTATTTTGAAAATGAATGTTATCTTTCTTCTCCCAGGTAATAAAGGTGCTATGAGACCTCACTAAAATGCTTCTTTTAGAGAGTCATGAATGATAACAGTGTGCAAGGCTACTTCTATTTTTCTAAGTATTTCACTTTCCCCACCCCAGTTCCCTAAATCTTCTGAATACTCTCTGGTTCAAAGAACCTAAGACCTTTATTTCATCATTGGTCAGAGTTCTATTTTTGAAGAGTTATTCCCTTAGAAAAATTGAAAATTACTTTTATATCTAATTTCTAGACCTTTGCCTATTATTTCCTTGAATAATATCAAAATGTCTAACTGGTTCCGGGAATTGTTAAGTTCCAATGAAGCAATAAAATCATAAGACAAATTTTTAAACCAGAAATTTCAAATCTTCTTTGTAGAATACAGAAAGCTTAAATTTTTTAATGATTATCATCTTTTAATAATTTAGGTGTACGTAGTATAAATGCCCTCTGTAATATGAGAAAGACTATTTGCCATAGAGTTTAAATTCATGATAAAAAAAGGAATTAAAGAAGGCTGGTGGGGTTTTTTTTATTTTTGTTTTTGTTTTTTGCCTCTTACCACAGACTTTTAGATGTGTTCTACATTATCCAAATCATAGGTGTTACAAGGAAGGAGTCAGATGCCTCACATTAAATTCCACTTCTGCCATTACTAACTATGGGAATGTAGAAGTTATGTACCTCTCTGCACCTGTTTTTCCAACTCTAGAATGGAAATGAGCATAATTCTTGCCTCAATAAGTTTTTATAAGAACTAATGCATGTAATGCATTTAAAATAATGCTTACATATAATTCTGTTAACTTTTTGAGATAATTGAAATGATTGTAGATTTATGTGCCACTAAATGACAAAATAGAGAGATTACATATAACCATCACATATAATTTTACTATTAGATATTATTCATCACATCTTCATTAGAAAACTTCACTGTCACTATCCCTTCATATCTCACCTAATATAAAATTTACATACACACAATGGACTAATGAAAAAGCAATGAAAGTCACTCTATAGTCTTCTTTTAAAGTTTTCAATCATTTCATTGCTCTTCATAAAGTTCTTTGTAGAAAAACATGCATTATGAGTGTTTGGAAAGAAGAGGAAGATCAAAGACGTTAATTGACTGTTTCAGTACTATAAAACAAGTAATTGCTCAAGCCCAGTTATCAGAACATATAAAATATGCTATCATTTAACTCTGAGTCCTGAAGGAAATCTTAAGAACCAGTTGTACTGAATAAATTAAATGGGCTAAGCTTTCTGTTGCAGTTATAATGACTGCAAAATCAATGTTAAGATAAAAATAGTAAAGAGACAATTTGACTCTCTACAAGCACAAGAGGGACTTGCAACAGATCAAAGAAATACTCCTCTAAACTAGTACCATCATCATCTTCAGCATCAAAATCAGGTTTCACCACCCTCAGGCTAGAATTTCAGAATGGAGGAATATAACTCGAAGAACTACCATTGTGTTTTGGCTCAAGAGTTTTTACTTGTGTCAGCAATAGCAGTTAGAAGATGATAAAAACTAGGCACCAAAAGGAAAAAAAATAAAGTATAGGACCCATCCAGTTTCCAGGACCCCAACCCAGAGAATGAAACATGAATCTGTCTATGTTACCCAGGCTCTGCTAATGGAATTGCTCCTCAGATCAATAACTGAGAATCAATGAAGCTGGTCCAACCCTTTAGAGGTTAGGAAGCAGAGAGAGGGAGGACCAGGACATGGAAGAACTTGATCAAAATCACCCAGTTAGCTAAGGGTGGACAGAGCCTCAGGAAGAGCCCGAGACTTTGACTTCACGTGGAAAACCACCACAATGAGCATTCCTTACATTTCTTTGAATGATTTCCAAGAATAGCTCTTGAAAAAATGTATTAAATATATCTCAGAATATCAGCCTAGCATTTGCTTGCCAGAGCAAAGATGTTGACCTTGCTTTAATGTCTAGCAGGCAGTACATGTTGTGGAATGAAGTGCAGAAAACAGACCTTCTGTGATTTGCCCCACTTTTCGGAACACATGCAAGCAGCAATTGTTGCATCTACTTGGGCAGCATTTGTTAGTCCACCAGAAAATTAGATCGGTTTGCAAGGCCTTGAACCAAATGTCTTTCCGGTAGGGCAATCTCTTCCCAAATATATACTACATTAAGCCAATCGTTTAAGATAAACTTGAGAAGGAAGAGTGTGATTACATGTCTAGTAGAATTTTCCTGAAATCTTAATGTAAGAAATAGAGGCATTGAATATCTAGGATACTCTGCAAGTTAATAAAAACACAGATAATAAAATTTTATTTTTCCCTATTTTTAGAATAAATCTATTTTCTTTATGAGGTCAAATGGCATTATTACGATTTCTTTACCCTGTTCAAAATAAAAAGACACAACTTTTTCTTTTTAACGGCACTTACCCTTGTTCCTTAATCATTTAAATACTTAAAATACTTTAATGTCAAATAACCCTTTAGTTATGAGCAAATGATTAGTCCAGAAGTAAATATAAAGTTCTCAGCATGCAAAAGTATAATGGCCCATGGAGTAAAGTTTTAGCCTGTAACTCTGCAATATTCCAATCTGGAAATGGTTACATTTTGCCTGATATTAATTACTTTAAGGTGCCTCATTCTCAAATCCCAGATAATTGGGACCTAAACTAGATAGATATGTATTCAGCAACTGAACATCTCAGATACATGACACAACTACAGGGAAGGCACCGGTGTCACCAGGTGCCAAGTAAGTAGATGGTCCACTGTGTTCAAAGGTAGCTAAGCCACAAAGAACCAAAAGTAGCACATACTGTGATACTGGAATCTGGAGATCATAAAAGAGAGAGAAGAGAATAATAAAGTAGAATAATAAACTATACACATGCAAACCCTCAAGGTCTTAAGGCTGCTGGTTCTTTCCACATGAGAATATTGAGTTCTGGAGCCACAAAAGTTGGGCTTGAACAAAGTTGGCCTCAAAAATTCATAATAGCTCAGAACTTCATTTATGTTTCCCTTTTGTTCACCTTTTTCCTCACATAAAATCTTGTGGTATGATTTGTACCATGTGGAAAATATTTTATTGGTTATTCACATAACATAGGTGCAAACCTAAAACTTCTCCTGTCAGGACCCTATCAAATTAATAGGGCTATCCACATGCTTCAGAATGCCCTAACAGCTCTGAAAACTGGATTTTCTTTTTTAAAAATATGAGAATTTAGGAATAAAATACAGCAAAAGGAATGCAACAAATCTATTCACAACATGGCTCTATTTCAATTGAGTTTTCTTCTATATTCAAGGTATACAGTGCTAAAGTAGATCTTGCTCGTCAGAATAAGATTGTCCAAAGATTGTTCCCAGCCCACTCCAAAAGTTGAGAACATTTTTTGATCATTCAATAGTCTTAATAAATTAAAATACTTAACAAAACATGTTAAAAGATTTCATACCATTGACATTTGATTTGTCTCTTGATAGAAATATCACCATGAAAAAAAAACTTTGCATTTTCTCATCTACAACAGTAGAGACATAAAGAGATATACTAAGGCCTTAAAGAGACACTTTAATATATAAACTTGCTCTGGTATAATTTTATGAGAATAATTTTATATTAGACTTTGGAAGTAAATCCCTATAAAGGAAAAGAAGAACTAAATATAGTGTGACTAATTTATAAAGTTCTTTGGAATATTGAAAAATTTTAAGAGAATTTTATACAAGTCAAGGTGATACAATTAGATTATTTCAGTATTATAATGATTTCCAAGTCAAATAATTTCCAAGCCTAAGGTTTCTTTACCTGTGCCTACCATCTAATAATGGAAGATCAATTCTGAAAGCTAATGACCTAAATGTTTAAGTGAATGATCTGTAACATCAAAAGCATAGTGGTATACTGTATATTCAGCTCTTCTTATAAGAAAGGTATTTGATTCTTCTACAACACAAATCATGTTTCATGAATACAATTATATCTACTAAAAAATCTGTCTCCATAATTGTAACATTTTCTTTTTACGTAGTCAAAAATCAGATTTCTCCAGTTACAAAGAGGACTATTTCTCAAAGTTTGGGGAACTTGAGTCTTGAGTTATATCTTCATTTGTAGATCTGGAGTTTGTTTTGTTTTTTTGGTACTGGAGATTGAACCTAGAGGTGCTTTGCCCCAGAGTACATCTCCAGTCATTTTTATTTTTTGAGATAGAGTTTCACTAAGGTGCTAAAGGTCTCTTGAAATTGCTGAGGCTGACATTGAATTGCTGATTCTCCTGCTTCAGTGTGCTGAATTGTTGGAATTACAGGCATGTGCCACTGGGCCTAGCTTAGGTCTGAAGTTTTGACTGAGGAAATGCTGAGCAGACTAAGTTCCTATTGTGTTTTACATTTTAGGTTCCACCCAAAAGCTCAAGTGTGAGACAATGAAAGAATTTCCAGAGGTGAAATAATTAGATTATGAGAGATGTGATATGACCAGTTTATTACCCACTGATACAGATTAATTGGGTGGCAACTATAGGCAGGTAGGATACGGCTAGAGGAGGTAGGTCACTGGGAGTGTGACTTTGGGTTTATATTTTCTCCCTGGTAAGCAGAGTTCTCTCTTTGCTTCCTATCACAACCTTCTCTCATGATGTTCTGCCTTGCCTTACCTTGGGCCCATCTGTAAACTGAGACCTCTGAGACCTCTGAAACTGATCCAAAATAAACTTAACCTTCTTGAAGTTGTTCTTGTTGGGTCTTTTGGTAACAGTGACACAAAGCTAACTAAAACAGTTCCCACAGTTACCTTTCAGACTTAGCTCCCCAAGTTTCCACTCCAAGGTCCATTAGTGACTCCCCCTGGCTGGAGTTTCACAATGTTCAAAATAAATATTTTCAAGGTGAAATTAAGAGACTGAAAGATTAAACTCATAAAACTATTTAATTTTTCCCATTAACACTTTTTAAAATTTTAATATTAAGGGCTTATCATTTAGCATTTATATAGTGTTCACCTGAGATTATGAGATCAACTGACACAAATCTCCAATGATATAGATATTCTGTATATGCTAAATTGCATAAATATTGAAAAATGGTTATAATCCTGTTTAGAAAGCATAATCCAAAAGTCCATGTTTGTGTATCTACACAAACATGTAATAATTCTTTTATTTAGTCACAAAAATCATTTATAATGAACTGTAATAATTCCTAATTATAATACTTCATAATTATTTTAGTAATCTACCATCTACTAAATATGTCTAGGTACAGTGCTTAGCCTTTGGGATAAAAACAAATAAAATACCAAGAAAGTCTTCCTGCATATGTCAATTTATGGAGGAAAAAAACCCATATAAAGAATTATAATAAAACCAAATACTTAACAGAGGCGTCTTTCAAAGTCTCCTAAAAAAAAAAAAAACCTTAGTAACTTCATACTTTCCTGAACCCTCAGATCTTAAACTAATGCTAGCCTCACTATTTAAGCTTCTCAATGCAACAGAAACATTCTAGTCAGCATAACAAACAGAAAGCCTGCAGTCCAGCCAGACTTCATAGGCTTCGGATCTCCTTTCAGGTTGCTAGGCTTCAGAGTGTTTGTGCAAGTGCACAGGAACATGCAGATGACATTCAGTGAGAACCCACTTCACATGTGCCACTTCAGATGTCACAGTAGTAGTAACATTTGGGCTCCGCTCCCGAGTGTTAAACACCCTGATCTACCTCAATTCTCTCTACAAACAAAAACAGACAATGCGAACTACACAGGACCACATCCCTTATCCGTTATTCTAATATCCAATGTTCTCTGAAAACCCAGTTATGTTTTTATTCATTTTCTTTTTTGTTAATTTGGCACAAACTATGCTGACTGGAGGCTATTTATCATCTACATCCCACTAAGTATAAATATGTTTTGTTGGGGAGAAAAAAAAAGTCTGTGATTACAGGATACTGCCCCAGACCATAGGTGGGATATTACTTAATATGTGGCATATGCACCTTTGTGAAATCTAAAGCATTTCAAATTCTGGAACCCATCTGTCTCTAAGAGCTCCCAACCCCCTTTTATTTATCACTTCTTTATTTCAGATGGTCTCCCTTTTCTCTTCATTAAAGCTATGATTGAAGCTGAGTGCAGTGGCACACATCTGTAATCCCAGCAACTTGAGAGGCTGAGGCAGGAGGATCACAAGTTCAAAGCCAGCCTCAGCAACTTAGCAAGGCCTTGCCTCAAAATAAAAAAAATAAAAAAAAATCAAAAAGGCTGGGATGTGGCTCAGTGTTTAAGCACTCCTGAGTTCAATTCCCAGCAACAACAAGAACAACAACAACAAAAACTGTGACTGAGGTCATCATCCTAGATTTTTCTCCATTTCAAAATCTTTCTTCACCTATTCAACTCAATAATTTTTCTCTGAACTATGAAGGAAAAATGTCACTCCAAATATCTCAGACTCAACCCCTACCTGGACTGCTGACCATACCCCACCCAACCAACTTTCTATAGTCCTGTATCACTTATCTCCTCATTGGCATCTTAACTTCTTTCTTTCTGTTGACCCTTATTTTCTTCTCAAACCTTGATGGGCTTTTTCCTAATCTTGAATAAAATAAATGTCACTGTTATAAATACATGAAAGATTCCCTCCATCACTCTCCCCCCACCAAAAAAATCATACTTATTAAAAAAAAAAAAATGTTGAGGCCTGTCTTCAGTCATCATTCACTCACCCATTGACCCAATCAAAGGGGCTTTTCTGAACACCCATTACACACTAGGTAACTAGAATAAAAATATGATCATCATGGAAGGGCCTTACACTGTTGGAGAGGAGGGAGGAAGGAACATGAAGAGACAAAACTGTGAACTTAGCTTATCATGCACTCTGCTGGTGTTTGGCCAAACAGAAATACCTACAGTCTCCCAAACACTTCATTATTTTGGACTGCTGGGTTCACCTACTCTTGGCAAACCAGTGACTCACACTGAATCATGTTTTTCCCAACTGTAGAGGCATGCCCTCTTCCCTGGTCTACTATCTAGTCAGTGCCTTGTACATGACACACATTTAATAAACACCCATTAAATGTAACATTATTACATTGCTTATTTAATAGCTTATTTTACTTTGCTTTATACTTCTTTTAAACAGTTACAGCATTGAAAGTGTGAGAGAAGTATTTTTCTGCTTACATTTAAATGTGACATTTCAAATGACCTTCATGCATGGCCCTTCTCAAGTGTCACATCCTCGCAAGGGTCTCCTTTAAAGACTTTAAGTTGTGTCTTTCCCGACTCTCAGTCTAACCCTTCACCATGTGTGTCTTGATGGCCCTTCCCATGCATTATTTGCCATGAGAGTTTGTTTACTGTCTCTTTTCCAGGAGAATATAGGCTCCACAAGGGAGACATCTGTCTTTCATGTTTCCACGAGTTGACCATTGTCTGGCAGATAGCAGGTGCCCTATATTCAACAAAATGAAGATCAGCCAAGAATTATATGTGCCATGTTCATCCCTGAAAATAAGGTGCTGAGTCATAGAGAAGCTAGGGGCAAAGTTTGCAATTAATTCCACCCTTCCTGTACTATATTTGCTAGTGTTGCATGCACTGTACAGTTTTTCCTCCCACTTTTGTTCCAAACCAGTTTAAGCTTTTATTTAGGTGTCTCCGGTCCAAAAAAACATTAAAATTGGGCAGTGCTAATAAATACTACTACATAATGACTCGCTCCAGTTCTCTGCAGTAATTAGTACTCTAGTGATGAAATGTGCCTCTAGGTTCAAAATTTTATAATGTTTTGACAGTTGGAATCTTACCAAGCATGAAATGAACCAATAAAAAATTCTTTTTTGTTATTCTCCAAGCATTAAGAAAAGAACCATCCTGAACATATAACAAAAGTACTCTAAGAGAAAAAAGGAATGACCCCCACAGATTCAAAAAGAAGGGTTTACGTAGCATATAAATAAAGAGAAGATAAATGTAAAAAGCAAAGAGCAAATTCTATTTAATAGGCAAGTGCATATCAATCACCTTGATTAGCAAAGCAGAATAATGTGCATTAAAATCTTATGCCAGTCAAAAATCTCATAAATACCATATTTTATTTTCTATCTTTAATTGTACAATGATCGTGGTGTCTTTCACCACCTCAAATGGTTCTTTATGAGAATTGTTTTTGTTTGAATACAGTTTTCCTGTCAACATTCTTGCATTCCAAAGAAAATATGTATGACTCTGAGAGTATTTGAAAAGCTAGGTAGAGATTTCATTTGGGTTGATGGCTGTCATGTGTTCTACCTGAAGTAACCACAGGTACCACCACAAAGTGCAACTTTATATACATGGAAAAGTCAAAACCTTTGAAGGTTCTAAGCATTTCTGTGAACCCAAAGGTATTCTCAATGATACATGCATTCTTCATTCAAAGTAAAAATATTCTTAATATGAAAATTCTGGAGATGAATAATAGTGATGGTTGCAAAACAATGTTAATGTCCTTAAGGCACTTTACTTTAGTCTTAAAAATGGCAAGATGGTGAATTTTATGTTACATATTCTTTACCACAATAAAAAGAAATACTCCTTCATGAGCAACTTCATGTCAGTGTGTTAATTTCCTTATATTTTATTCTGAAATATGTATGCTTTATCTGAAGGAATTTTAAAATTCATTTCCTAAATATATCATTTGACAGCATGTAAAAGGTTCCAAGGTAACTTTTTGATATTTGGCACTCATTCATTAACTTCCTTGAATTTCTTAGGGGCCTTGACAATTGTTAAAGAAATTATCAGAAACATACCTCACATTATAGCACCCAATTTACCACCATAAAATATGAATTTCCATTATAAATTATGTACTAAAATAGGATAAGCTATGTGGTATGCAGTCATAAACATTGTAAGTATGTGGCAGGACATGAGGCAGAATTCAGGAGTAACTCAGTAAACAATATTGTAACTGTACCCCCTAAAATGAAATGCCATGCTCATACTTTGTTTTTTTTAAATGATTAAGCTAACGAGTTCTGAACTTTTAACCTATATGGCTTTCATAATTACACAGCTTGAAATCCTCATCAGAAAATCTGTCTGCTCCTGAAATTCAAA
Organism: Geosciurus inauris; assembly: GCA_004024805.1. Classification (NCBI taxonomy): domain Eukaryota; kingdom Metazoa; phylum Chordata; class Mammalia; order Rodentia; family Sciuridae; genus Geosciurus; species Geosciurus inauris. The sequence goes on from PVHX01020766.1 coordinate 17,830, forward strand.
TCAATTTATAATCTTGAATAATGCATGGCAACTCTACAAAAATTGAAACATTTCATAAAAGTAAAGAAATTCACAACCTTTTTTTTAACAAGAGCATAAAGCCACAGAAATAAATTAGTTGTCACTGCTTTGATTCCCCAGCCCAACCTCTCCCCATCCCATCTCTTTAACAAGAGGCACCTATTTCTTTATATAAACCACATAATGATATAGCTTTGTGGTACAAACACCGTGAACATGAGCCAATGCTGAGACAGTTCAGGAGAGTTCCCACAGCACACCATGAGGATGGAAAAACGCATTCTGTGTCTAAGCATAGAGGTTAAGAACTCTAGATTTGGAAGAGAGCTGAATTTGATTCCTAGGTCAGTCACATACTGGCTCTGTGATAGTGGGAAATGTTAATTCTGTCTCCTAAGCCTTAGTTTCTTCATCTGTGAAAGGGAAGTAACAAGTTTTTCCCACTGAGCAATCCCAAGTATTTAGTGAAATAATATAAGTAATTCTTTTAGCCTTGTACATAAAACTTAAAACTCTCAATAAGATCACAAGCTCTAATGAGGACCACAGACAGCGTTCTAATTACTATCTTCCAGTTTAACAATTTTCATGATTAAAAATGTTTCCTCAGTAGAAGACACCTCCCAAAATACATTTCTTTCTCTTTTTTTTGGGTACTGGAGCTTGAACTCAGGGGTACTCGACCACTGAGCCACATCCCCAGCCCTATTTTGTGTTTTATTTAGAGACAGGGTCTCACTGAGTTGCTTAGTGCCTTGCCATTGCTGAGGCTGGCTTTGAACTTGCAATTCTCCTATCTCACCCTCTCTAAGTGCTGGGATTACAGGCTTGTACCACCACACCCAGCTACACAAACATTTCTTTTCAGTTGGTGCAAGTATTCTGTGGCAATAATAAAATGTGAGAAAACAGTGAAATCCACAACAAAGAACACTAAACATAAAATAGATTTTCAACATTTTTAAAAAATTAGATTTGCTGTTAAGACTTTCACACATGTATTTCAAGAGAGAAATGTTTTAAAAGCAAATGATAACTTATCAATTATCTCTTGTGAAACAAATGGAAATTTTTCTCCTGAACACCAGAAGAGAGATCAGAACCAATGAACAGCTATTTAGATTCACAACCAGCCCAGAAAGCTATACTGTTGTGGCCATTTATTTAACTTTGTAGACAGGAATTCTATGTTGTATTGACAAAGTTGAAAGTCATCTTCCTAAAGTACTCTTAAGATTTTTATACTAAATATACCTTGCTTTTAAATTTTAATTGCAGTGACTAGAGTAATTATTGACTAGAGTTATAAAGTAACTTTCAAAGAGTAAGTAAAGACACTAGAAGTCCCCAAACAGCACTGGAGATGTAGTTCAGTGAGAGAGTGCAGGTATGATGCCCTGAGTTCAATCCTCAGCATGCCTCCCCACCAAAAAAAAAAAAATTCTCAAACAGAGACAGAACACAATGTGGACATTAAAAATCAACTTTCATATAATAAACACATAGCAAAATCATGTTAAGTCACAGAAAAGTATGTTAGTGAAAGCACATACATAAAGATTTAATAGATAACAAAGGAAATTTATATGCCCAACTCTTAATAATGTCTACTTATAAATGGTATGATTATAGATGATCTGGTATTTGTCTCTGTATTTTAAATTTCAGACATTTAACAGGTATTAATATTTTCACAGTGCAATAATTTTAAATAGTTTTTTAAACATTTTTTATTTATAGATGTACACAATATCTTTATTTGGTTTATTTTTTTCAATGTAGTGCTGAGGATCGAACCCAGTGCCTCACATGTGCGAGGCAAGCACTCTGCCACTGAGTCACAACCCCAGCCCTTAAATAGTTTTAAAACAAGAAAAAAATATACAAAGGTACCTCTTCGTAAGTGCTATTTGTGTTCAAATATAAGAAAGTCATGTATAAAAGCTGTCCTGCCTTCTATGAATTCTTAAAGCATTTGGATTATACTTTAAACATTGTAACCAAGATACTGGCACTGCCCCAAGGTGAACCATGACCAACACCAAGCAGGGGCAGTTTAATGCACACCTGCAGCTCCAGATCTAACGGCAGTGTAGTGGGAGCAGATATTTTAAAACAATGATTTGGCTGAAGTATTAATCAGCTAGATGTCATAATGAAAGATTGTGTGTCAAAAATTCAATCCAGAGCTGTGTTCCTCTCTTTATTTGGAGACACTAACAAATTTTTTAAAATCTATGTGCTATTTATTTCACATAACGCATACTACTGTCAAAACATTGCTTAGAGTATTTCAGCCATAATTATATTCACTGTACACAAACTTACATTATTCAGTGAGGTAAAAACTAAAATAAAAAAGAAAACTTCTAAATCTCAAATTATCCTGTCTGCTTTTGGGGACACAGGCCATCAGATAATAGAGTTGAGTACAAGAAACATTTTTCAATTTAAGGGGAAAATATTTAGTTTTAGAAAAATCAAAGTAATATGTTGAATTAAGTTACCAGGAAACAGACTTCTCTAAGTATTCATTTCAATAAATGTGATATTCATTTTCAGTTTCTTGCTTCCAACAAACAGTAAAGATCTAAATAACAATCATTTAGGATTTTAATATTCTACTTTTATTTACATATTAACTTCAAATGTTAAGGTGCAAGAAATACACAAGTTTTCAATCTAGATTTTCTTGGCATCAACCACCTTAACAAATGTTCTGTGTGTGTGTGTGTGTGTGTGTGTGTGTGTGTAAAACAGATGCTAAAGTTTAAAATGAACCTGGCCAACCAGAAGTTGCATTCCATATTTTGATGCATTATATATCAGTTCAAGATTCATCTCAGATTGAAATCTCTGGTAAGTGCAAAGTATTTCATCCATTATGTTCAATCACTGCAGTTAAATACTTAACATCCTTAAATAGAAGTTTCCATTTGGGAAAGAGACATCTAAATAGTTTGAGTGTTTATGCCTTTGACATTAGGTCTCCCTAGGGAAATGTCAATACTATTTTATCATTTTTCTATCACTTTCTTATGCATATTATTATGTTGCTTTTCATATTTTGACGTTCACCACAGCACCTTTTTTTAACTCATCACACTGAATCTGAAAATTACTTATTTTTCTAACTAGTCACATTCATCCTGCCACCTCCAGCACTTAAAGTGTTTTGAGAAATCCTTCCAGTCTCATTCCCTTAACCGTCAATCTTCCTAAATACACCAAAATATTCTGTCCTGTTAAAAGAGTAAGTTCTGCAGCTAGTTCAAAGAACTGATATTGTTATGTAGCCACTTCAGAAATGAATGATTATGACTTAAATGTCACAACGCAAAGGATCACTATCTTTACATTACTTGAATATGAAATGCACTGACTGTGTCACAGAAAATGTTCCCAATATCCAAAATGTAAGCTTTGTTATTTCCTCAGTAAACAGGAAAAAATCCCCAATCTGCCCTAACTAGGGATGCAGTCCTTCCTAGACTACCCTTACTATGGCAGGGACACCAAGAAACTTCTTCATAACTTGGGTAAAGGGTAGGAAAAGAAAAACCACATGTCAAGCCAAGGGCTCCATCTTTATCAAGATGATCTTGGAAAATTCTAATAATTACAAACCTTCTTCACTTCTAAAAAGAAGCTGGAATATTAATCAAGCTACCATCTCATGCTGTTGAAGTATGCTTTAAAGGATTACTATACTGTACTTGGAGTTCTGGAAAACAGATTTTTTGTTTTTATCTTTTAAATTTGTTTGATGTAAATAGACTCTTTGGTTTTGTGATTTAAATAAGATTGTATCTAGTTGAAGACAAATCTCAAGATTTTGAGGTTAGCCCCAAATGTTTCTTCCATGTTGTTAAAATCAAAATTAGAAAGATCAGATTTAAAAAATCTATGAGAAAAACAGTCTCTGTCAGACCACACATTGACTTAATAACTTGTGTTTTAAGTATCTTCAAAGGCTAAAACCAGAACTCTTTCTAATCCTCTTTTTCCAAGAATATTGGCTGTCAATACATAATTTTAAAAGAACATAATGAGTTACATAATGAGAGCTCATGACAAACATAAATCTACTAGTTAAACAGCATGATTTCTTCCAGAAATAAAAAAAACAACAATCATGCAGAATTTAAAATAAAAAGATATTCTCACCAAATGGAAAAATTCCAAATTAATCTTGCCGCTAAATATATCCTAATCAAGTGGGAATAAAGAGGAGCCATAAAAGTGGAGTCTAACTCCTGTCACAGTGGGTAGCAATTAGGAAACTTCAATCTGTAAGTCACAGAAAAATGCAACTGAAACAGCTTTAAATGTAAGGAAATACATGGCTCGTGTAACTGGAGATTCCAAGTTAGGATGGACCCAAGAGTTGGCTAAGTGCAATGGCTCTAACAATGTCCCTGAGATCCCCTGTGTTTGACTGTTCCTGAGACGGTTCACATCTCCCACTGGAAGGGAGATGGCTGCTGTGATTCTAAGCTTTAAAAAAATAATACAAAATAATCTTTAAAATCAGAGTCAACCCCTCCCACAAGATGAAGAAAAGATCTCTTCCAGAGGCCTCAGCAAACCTCTCCTAGAGCAGCTTCAGCAGGAGCTGCACATAGCAGTTATCAAATTGCTGGATCACAGATGGAGGACCACCCAAAGGCACTCCTGCAGGTGGGTAGGAATATGGACTAAACCACAGGGGCAGCATGTCAAAGGGAGAACTATCCAAACAAAATTGGAGTTGTAGGAAGGAGGAAGAGGAGGATGGATGCTAAGCAAGGAAACACTGTACAACCACCAGCCATATTGGCTATATTAAATTTCTATTTCTAGAATGAAATGAATATATGCCTCAGAGGCTAACAGTGGGCTGTAGATTTCTCTAATCCAACTGCAAACCTAAATGAGAAACTCCTAGCAAATATTTACTCAACTCTTGTGACTAAGAGTTTGTGCTTTACAAAGCAGCATGGGCTTCACTGAGTAGCTGATCATTATACTGAGCTGAATTACTCTTCTTGGAAACTTCATTGACCCCCAACTTCTTGGAGCAACAATGAGTGCATTTATGTCTTCTTTTCTCTTATCAACCAAATATTTGAGGACAATGAGCTCATTTCTTCTGAACCTCCTCAAGTGCATTCCCATTGTTTTTGTCTTAACATTACATAGTCTCATTTTTAAATAAGCCAACAAAGAGCTTTATTAAATTTCCACTTAAAAGGTAAATTATTCAGAACACCTCATCACACCACCATCCTAGGTTCTTTCTCAACAGTGGCCACATTAAGCTATCAGTCCAGAAAATCATGTCCAAACTCTTCATCAACTAAGAACTATGCGATTGGTCATCTCTATATGTGCATGTATGCATATTTCAGATTGTTGGGCTATTAGAATCATCTCAAATCATACTTTTTCTGGTCTGTTTATATTTTAGTACTGTATAAACATGTTTCAATTGTAACATATTTGGGATTGATATTAACAAAGAGATTGTATCTGAGCATGCTTCTATGCTATTTTATCCCTCTGATTAAAGTCTGCAAGAGGAGACTCTCTTCCTTATTGCCAAGGAAATGTCACTTGATCTTTCAAAACGTATTCACAACATCAAAAGGAGGAAAACTAAAAAGAGAGCTTAAAACATTAAAACAATGAATATTAACTTCAGCAATTATGCCACAATTCTCTAAGTGAAGCTTCGATAGTCATATGATAGTGGAGGCATCCTTTCTTTTTCAACACAAAATTATATACTTACAGGACTTTCAAAAGCTGCAATTTAAAAGTCTAATCTTAATGAAATGGAATATTCATACTTACTAAGAATTTCTCTAAAAATATAAAGTATTTATATGGAATTTGGCACAAGTACCTCAGAGAAGTGTTATAAACACCAGTTTGATTCCAAGAACAGCCCACAATGTCTGTTTGAGTCACAGTGCAGCTAATTAATAATATAAAGTGAATTGAGTTCCTGGAAATAGAAGAATCCACATGGTGAAATATTAAGAGTCTGGACAGTCACTACCATGAAATTGTTCAATACTTCATCTCTCTGTGCAATTCTGAAGGAACTAAATAGTTGCTAGTTTTTAAGCTTCTGGCGTCATTTGTCAGTATTTAGCAGTATCCTTGTTGTTGGTCTGTTTTGGTCTCTCTGCCCCCATAAATCATGGGATCAGGCATTGAGTTTTTTTGTTTCATAACTTCCTCCTCTATTTCATGAGCTCTCTCCTCTCTTATGACAGAGATGTCCTCTTTCATCCTCTCTACCCGCCATTTCATAAAGCCTGCAAATAATCATTAAGAAGAAGTAGAGATCAGAGGAAAGTCTAGTTGACTTACCTCTAAATATGACCTGACATTTTCCTCTCACAGATTTAAAAATTCCCTTCTTGTTCCATATATTAGACATTTTAATTATAATGTGTCTTGGAGAGAATTCTTTTTCATATTGTCCTTGTTGGGTTCTAAATAGATCTTATATTTGAATTTCAATGTTGTTCCTAAGGTTTGGAAATTTTTCTGATATTATTTCACTGAAAATGTTGTGTATTCCTTTGGTTTATATCTTGGTAACTTCTGCTAAAGCCAATGATTCTTAGATTTTTTTTTTTTTGATGTCATCCTAGATTTCTTGAATATTCTAGTCAGTCTCATCATCTTTATTGCTGACTTTTTCAAAATTAGTACTTTGTCTTTGAGGCCAGATAATCTGACTTCTATGTGGTCTGAGACTCAAGTTCACATGATCATTTCAATAGATGCAAAAAAATCCTTCAATAAAATCCAGCATGAATTCATAGGAAAAATACTGACGAAACTAGGGAGAAAAGGAACTTATCACAACATTATAAAGGATGCTTATAAGAAAGAAAAGTCAAACAACATACTGAATGGAAAAACACTGAAAGTATTTCCTCTAAAATCAAGAATAAGACAAGAATGTATACATTCATCATTCCTATTCAGTATAATTCTTGAAACTCTAGCCAGACCAATCAGGTCAAAGAAGAAAATGAGATTCAAGTAGGGAAAAAATAAAATTGTTGCTTATTGCTAATGACATGATCCAATATTTAGAAGACCCAAAAACTCCACCATAAGACTTCTACAGCTGATAAACAAATTCATCAAAGTAGCAGGACACAAAATCAACTTTAAAAAATGAATAGTTTTCTCATACTATAACAACGAATTTGCTGGGAAAGAAATAAGGAAAACAATTCTATTCACAATATTAAAAAAATATATACTTGGAAATAAATCTCACCAAGGAGAAGGAAGACCCTTACAATAAAAAGTATAGAACACTGAAAAAAAAAATCAAAAGAGATGGAAAGACCTCCCACGTTCTTGGATAGGCAGAATATTATCAGAATGGCCATATTTGCCCAAAGCAATCAACTGATTCAATATGATCCCCATAAAAATACTAATGACACTCCTCACAGAACTAGAAAAAAGTCCTAAAATTCATATGGAAGAATAAAACAATAGCCAGAATAGCTAAAATAATAGTGAGCAAAAAGAACCATGCTGAAAGCATCACAATTCCTGATGTCAAATTATACTACAGAGCTATGGTAAAAACAAACAAACAACAACCAAAAAAAAGCATGGTATTGGCATAAAAACAGACACAAAAATTAATGGAACAGAAGACACAGAGACAAATATACATATAATTATCTTATCCTTCATAAAGATGCCAAAAACATATACTGAAAAAAAGACTTTAACCAATGATGCTGGGAAAACTGGATATCTATATGTAGAAGAATGAAACTATTAGATCCCCATCTCTCAACCTGTACTCCAATGAAATGGATTAAAGGCTGAGGAATTAGAGCAGAAACACAGCAACCGCTAGAAGAAAACATAGGATGAATGTTCCATTGTATTGGTGCAGGCACTGACTTAATTAGATACTCAAAGCTTAAGAAATAAAACCAAGAACCAATAAACTAGATGGCTTCAAAGTAAAAAAAGCTTCTTCACAGCAAAGGAAACAAGAGGAAAAAGAGACAGACCACAGAATGGGACAAAAGCTACTCTTGCAACAGGGGATTGATATCCAGAATACATAAAGAGTACAAAATATATAATTCAAAAAAAGAAACCTATAAATAACCCAATCAAAAAAATGGACACATAATCTAACCAGACATTTTTCAAAATAAGAAAAACAAATGGCCAACAAATACATTCTTAAAAGTTTAATATTCTTAGCAATCAGGAAAATGCAAATCAGAACAGCGCTGAGATTTTATCCAACTCTAGACAGGATAACAATCATCAAGAATACAAATAATAATAAAATCTGGTAAGGATGTGGAGGGAAAGGTACACTCATACATTGCTGGTAGAGCTGCAAATTAGTATAATCACTTTAGAAATCAGTATGGAGATTCCTCAAAAAACTAGGAATGGAACTACTCTATGACCCAGCTATTCCACATTCCACTTCTCAGTATTTATTAAAACAAAAACTAAAATCAGTGTAGTATCATAGTATAGTGATACAGCCACATTGATGTTTATTCACTATAGCCAAATTATTAAACCAGCCCAGGTGCCCATCAACAAATGAAAGTAGAAAATGTAGCATATATACACAATGGAGTTTTATTCAGCCATAAAAAAAAAAAAAAAAAAAAAAAAAAACTACATCATTGCTGGTAAGATGGATGAAACTAGAGAACATCATGCTAAGTGAAATAAGTCAGACTCAGAAACTCAAGGGTAGAATGTTTTCTCTCATGCAGAAGCTTGAGAGAAATGAGGAACTTAAAACAAGGGGACAGGGATCCCATGAATATAAAGGAAGAACAGTAGAGTAGAAGAAGAGAATAGAGGAGGCAGGAGGAGGGATGGAAACAGGGAGAAAGTGCAAGATGTAATTGACCAAATTGTGTTATGTGCAAGTATGAATATGTGACAATGAATTCCGCTTTTACATATAAAGCATTAATTTTTAAAAAGCAATTAAATGAAAAAAGAAATATTATGATAGAGTAGAGGAAGGGAATTAGGGGGAGGAGGAAAGGAGGTAAAGGAGAAATACTGTGGAATGAAATGGAGCAAATTACACTACGTGCTTATATGAATATATCAAGCTGAACTCCACTGAAATGAATAGCTATGCACTAATACAAATATAAAAATAAGTAGATAGTGAACACAAATGCACACACAGATGTCATCAAGGTTCCAGAAGCTTGGGGAACGCTGGGCAACTGTCCTTATGCCCTCCTTGGGCATAAGGTTTACGCTCTCCTTGCTTCTCTGTGTATAAACTCTGACATCTTTCTTTCTACCCACATTTAATTCCTAAGGGTGCATTCAAATCTCCTCCTTTCAGGGGTCTACCTCTTCCTATGCTCTTCCCAGAACAGCTCTCTGGAAGTTAAGGGAAGTATATCTTTTTGACATAACCAGCCACCTTCCTTGCAAACCTCTCTCATGGTCCTCTGCCTGGCTCACTATTCTCACACCACGGCCAGTTCCTCCTGGACCACACAGACATGTTTGCTTAAGTACCTCAGAATTGCTAAGCAAGAAGAAAGAAGTGATCTACTAGTTTGGTACAACATAGTTGCAAGGGTTTCCACATACTCAGTCTTATGTGATGTTCCTCCTAATTCAATGTGGTAGATGGGGCAGGGGTAGCTGATTTTAAAAATGAGAAAACTGAGATGGAGAGATGCTAGAATAATATGAAAAACTTACTCCAACTGCCAGAGCCCCATGCTCTGCTGGGTAACACTACAATCTTGCTGTTGTGAAGCTGAGTTCAGCTGGACATCAGTGGATATAATCTGATTAAATCAACACACACAGGTACTGGTGACAGGTGATCAGTTAGCACTCAAAGGCATTTGTGGTTTTGAAGACACTGTTTTATAAATCAAGCAGTTTTCTATGTTATAGAAAGTTTGTAATTTGTAATTTACATAATTAAGAATATATAATTAAAAAGAATAATTGTCACATGCTCTTGGACTTAGATATGACTATACAAATAGCTTTAAAAAACAAAAAAAGCAAATGTGAGAGAAAATTTGTAGAATTGGGTCCAGTAATATAACACATGACTAAAGTCATGCTATCAAGGTGAAAGTGTTCACTGATTCTTTTTTGACATTTTTAGCTTTAAGTAAAATACTATTTTAATCTAAAATTTTATTGTTTTTCTCCTCCAAACTCAAAATTTTATATGTAGATCAAACATTTTCTTATTTCTTACTCTTTACTATACTAAACTGCTCAACTAAATTAATAGCATTATCAAGCTAGATAATTTCTTTTCATTTTGACCTCTGATGAAATTTTTGCATCACAGACATACAAGCAAACAAGCAGCCAGGGCAAGTATGTAGCACCAAACACACCTGTGCAGATTCTCCCTTTATTTTTCATCCATGCATGCACACACATATATGCACACACATTGTTGTTGCCCACCAACTAAATGGCAGAAGACGCCAGGGGAGAACATGTTTGACATGCCCATCATTAGGATTACTTTAGTTTGAGTTACTATCTCCCAACACCATTTGTCTTTGCCACAGTAAGGTCACAAAGGTATCGATTCTAAAGTACTCCTCTGGGGTTGAAACATACCCACAAACTGCCTCCTAATGAAATATTTAAAACAGACAACATAGTTTGTTGAAGAAAAAAGGTAGACAATTAGCACTCTTCGATTCTAGTCTAAACTCTCTCAATGACTAAAATCAAACCTCTTTATTAAATGCCAAACTGTAGGTAAGAAGTCTAGGTGTTAAATATTTTAAATAACCATCCCAGTCCTAAAAGCACATACAAGTCATTTGGAGACAAAAGTAAGGCTTCAGAAGCTAAACCATAAACAATTTTTTCAAAAGAATTTCAATATAGTAAGTGACAAATGTGAACAGCTCACAGTAAAAGAGAGAGACAGAGACCACTTAATCATTTCTACAAAATTATAGAGAATTCACTTAGGATTGGGATGATCTGCAAACATTGACTAGGAAAAAAGTACAATTTGACCTGAATCTTAGAGATCAATAAGAATTGAGCAGCAGGAATAAATACTTTACATGAATTTAGTGCTTTTCATTTCCATTGTATTTTCATGTACAACTTCTCAACCTTGCCCATGACACTGTGAGAAATGTATCATTTATCACTGTCATTTCACCCATGGGAAAAATGAAGTTTGGAGTGGTTGAGTAGCTCACTGAAGACCTCAGAATGTACATTCATTCATTCATTAACTCTACAGTTGTTTGAGTAGCTAGGAACTGCCAATCACTGCTACAGACACCAGAAACAGAAGTGGACAGAGCCAAGGCTCTCATGGAGCTGAAATTTTATAATAATAGAACATGAACCAAATTCTAGATAGGAGAGAAGAGGAACAAGGACACACTAGACAAGTGCAAATTTAAGGGAAAAAAACTATGAAACAATAAAGGCATGGTACATAAGAAAATAGTATGGAAATTTGATTATCATGGAGGTTTCGGAGGGTTGATACAGTTCAAAGCATCCTGAGACCTCTGAGTAGAGTGCATGGCTATGAGGTTCAGCCTTCACTCAGTACAGTCATCCTTTGGCTTCAAGATTCTCATCATATACCAAAACCAGTAGATGCTCAAATCTGTCTCTCTCTTTTACTGTGAGCTGTTCACATTTGTCACTTACCATATTGAAATTCTTTTGAAAAATCTGTTTATGGTTTAGCCTTACTTTTGTCTCCAAATGACTTATATGTGCTTTTAGGACTGGGATGGTTATTTAAAATATTTAACACCTAGACTTCTTCTTATGTACTGTACCTATCCACATGTTCCCATATACTTTAAATTGCTGCTGGACTACTTGTAGTATCTAACACAATGTAAATGTTAAGTAACTAGTTGCCATAATGCATTTTGGTGGAATAATGACAAGGTAAAAAGCCTGCATCTGTTCAGTACAGACACAATAATATAGTCCTAACTACATACTACATGAATAAGACTGCGCACAAGGTCAAACAAAGACAGGCTAAGGACCTGTAAAGTGGTGGGGATTCTTGCAGGGTATGCCTACATATCACTTCATTTATGTGGACTGAGTGCTATGCTTGGTGCTTGGCAAATTCAAGTCTTGCTTTCTGGAACTTTCTGGAATTTTTTTCTGAGTATTTTTGATCCTACTATTATTTGAATCCATAGATGTTGAACCTATGAATACAGAGGGCCAACTGTATACACTAGAAGGAATATGATTTAAGCAACATGTATTAATAGCAGTAATGTTAATTATAATAGCACCTAACAATTATTGATGCCCGTCTACTCTCCTAAACATTTTACATATATTAACTTATAAAATTGCTGCTTTTTTAAAAACTCCAGTGGCTCATGAGGAAACTAAGGCACATAAAGTTTAATGAGGCTGCCTAAAGTCTCACAAGTAACAGAACACAGAAATGAATGGACTTTGCTTGTGTAGAATCCAAGTTCTTAATAACTAGGTTACCCTTGTGGCATAGAACAACTAAGAGGCAAAGAGCAGAGTCACAAAAGACCACTTCCTTTTCAATTATAGCAACCCTGGCCTGAAATTTTACAAATTTAAATTTGGTAGCTGTGTAAATGCAATGAGGGGAACAGATATGAGAACAGGATAAATGAGAGAATGAACTGACTTTATTAACTAACTAAATTTTTTAAAATAACTACAAGTTCAAAGGTGAAAGACTAGGAGAGGTGCCCACACTGACAAAACCAAAAGCATCCCAGGAAGTCCAGTGGAGGAAGTAAAGTTAAAGCTAAGTGGTTATGATCTACAGGAGATGTTATCAGGATCCTGAGGGGGAGAAGAAGAAATGGACGCAGGAAAGAAATCAGCAACAGATACAGAGTCCTATAAAATCTTCCTGGTCTGGGTATTTCCACATTTGGAAGATGATGAGGTTAGGCCACAAAATTACTAAAGTCTCTTTTGGGTCTATCATTCTATGAATAGAGAATAATCCTGAAAAGTCTGCAAAGAAATTTCTTGGCCAGGGTAATCCTTTCACTCTTTGAGGGCTTTTGTATTTTTATTTCTGAAACATTATCCAAACTTCCTCTATGTGCTTTCATAACATACACACCTGGGAACCAAAGTAAAATCTTGGCAGAAAAGAAACAAAAACAAAAAAAACTGCCATATCTTAATTTGTTTTAAAAAATATGGATTTAAAATGAGTGCTCTACATTAAGATAGAAGTTTTACTGACAAAATGAGGGCTCAGAAATGATGTAATTCAGGACCTTTTAAAAAAGTAGTCCAACTTGGCAACTCATTTCCCCAGCAAAGCACAATATACATCATAAATTGTCCAACTACACACTGAAAAATTTACACAGTTCATCACAACCAGCTATTAACCAGTAAATAGAAATTTTTAAAAAGTTGTATAAATGCAAAGAATTTCCTTTAGCCTTTATTATAAAATTCATAATGCATAGGTAAAGTTAAGAAAACTCTAGTTTTACTATCCATGT
>PVHX01020767.1:0-31223 GCA_004024805.1 Geosciurus inauris
GAAGAAAACATACAATAGAAATAACATGTTATGGTACTGATTATTAGGAAGATTCTAAAAAGAACATGGGAGAAATAAAATATCTCTTGAAAATGTTCCTCTGCCTTCAGTATATGAAAGTGAATTAATGAATAATCCTTTAAGAATAAGCAATCAAGGGCTGGGATTGTGGCTCAGTGGTAGAGCACTTGCCTCACATGCGTGAGGCACTGGGTTCGATCCTCAGCACCACATAAAAATAAATCAATAAAGATATTGTGTCCACCTACAACTAAAAAATACTAAAAAAAAAAAAGAAGAAGAAGCAATCGAGTATGTATTAGGAGCCAGGCATGATGGTACACGCTTGTAATCCCAGTGGCTCAGGAGGCTGAGGCAGGAGGATTATGAGTTCAAAGCCAGCTTCAGCAACTTAACGAGACCCTATCTCTAAATAAAATACAAAAAATGGCTGGGGATTTGTTTCAGTGGTCAAGTACCCCTGGGTTCCATCCCCGTTATTTTTATATATATATATGCATATTAGGAATATTAGGTTGTATTTCTTTGGTTTTTTGGTTTGTTTCTAGCATATATACCTTATTGCTGGCATTGATAGCACTAAATCTTTGGTCTTTGAAAGACATATGGTGTTAATACAATGCTGTTATATGTTTCTTGTGAAACAAATTGTTAATGCTAAGATTTGTATAATTAAATTGGTATAAATTACATTCTCTCTTGATATTTTTTAAAAAATATATTGACAAATCCAACTAACTCTTCTTGGAAACCAAATTTCATTAATTTGTTTTAAGGAAGACTGGTTCAGAAGAAATAAGATTATAATGAAACCAGTGATTCTTGTCAGAACTCAGAACACTTAAATTGACACATATTATCATTTTTAAAACGCCAAACATTTGAAATTCTGTCGAACTATTTGGCTTGAGTAACAGAATTAACACTAGTTTGAATTGAAATGGTACACTATTTAAGACGATGAAAACATCTTTTTTTTTTTTTTTTTTTTTTGGTACTGGAGATTGACTTAGGGGCACTCAACCACTGAGCTACATCCCAAGCCCTATTTTGTGTTTTATGTAGAGACCGGGTCTCACATAAAAGGCGAGTTGCTTAGCGCCTCACCATTGCTGAGGCTGGCTTTGAACTTGCGATTCTCCTGTCTCAGCCTCCCTAAGTGCTGGGATTACAGGCTTGCGCCACCGCACCTGGCTTGAAAACATCTTTTGCAGTCTCACTTGACATAAAATTTCAACGAAGTATATCAGAAATGTTGAGTTGTAAAAGGTTACATAAGTCTTTCAGAAGTGTATCTATTTGGCCTATTCTGGCTCAGTAACATCTCTCTCTTACTGAATCACTGTGATTTTTGGGTGTGTGTGCTATCAAAAATTCATGCATTTATTCACTCTTCTGCACCAATCCCCTTCATTTAATAAGCAAGATTTCTTTAGCTTTCAAAAACTGCTAGTTTAGGAGCGTATGAAATCTTATTAATAGTATGGTGTAGTGGATGTTTTAACATAGGCAGAATAAGGTATGGTGGTAGTACAAAGGACTTTTCTTCAGTGAACTTTCCAGAAGTCAAAGGAAGAAGCTGGTGTGATTGGAGCAGAAAGCATTTAGGGAGTTAAAGTGGGACAGATGGTTGACCCAGATCACAGTTTTTTAATGGTGGCAACAGGAAGGTAGTGGGAAACCACTGAGGGATTTTTATGAAAAAAAGAAAAAAAAGTTTATGGAATTATGTAAGAATCCCTCCCAACGTAAGTTCTATGAAGGTGGGACTGTGTCTTTTTCATGATGATAGTCCCAGTGCTTGTGTATGTTTTAGATATGCAGTGTTCCCCAGAAGCTCATGTATGAAACAGTGCAAGAAAGTTTAGAGGTGAACAATTGAGTTATAAGACTCTTAACCTGACAGTGAATTAACATCCTCATAGGGATTAACTGGATGGTACCTTTAGCCAGGCAGGGTGGCTGGAAAAGGTGGGTCATTGGGGGCATGGCTTTGGGGTATATATTTTGTATGTGATGAGTGAAGACTGTCTGCTTCCTGGGGATGCCCTGAGCCACTTTCCTCTACCATCCTCTTCTGCCATGATGTTCAGCCTCACCTTGAGCCCCACAGAATAGAGCCAGCTGAAGGTGGACCGAGGCCTCTGAACCCATGATTCCCTAAGTAAACTTTTACATCTCTAATTGTTCTTGTCAGGTCTTTTGGTTACAGCAACGAAATAGCTAACTAAAACAGCTAGATACATAGAAACATTCTGTTCAATATAGAAAAAATGAGATTTGCATTTTTGAAAAGTCACTGACAGCACTATGAATTGAACATATTGAAACTGGAATCAGAAGATGAGTTCAGAGTTCCTAGGACTGGACCACACAAGAGACCAAGAAGGTTTAAACTAATCAGTAGAAAGGAAGAACTGGTGGGAATGCAGTCAGAAGTGAATATATAGCATCCCAGAACTACTTTAAATAAGGGATGAGGTGGAAAGTGCTGCGGGAAAGAAATCAAAAATGGTTCCCAGATAGTTGGTCTATGATCTGAATGTCTGTGTCCCTCCAAAGTTCATTTGTTGAAATCTAACCCCTAGTGTATTAGTGCATTAAGAGGTGGGTCTTTGGGGAGGTGACTAGGTCATGAGGGCAGAGCTCTCATGAATGAGGTTAATGCCCTTAAAAGAAGGCCTGTGAAAGCTTGTCTGTCTCCTTTGCCCTTCCACCATAGAAATCACCATCAATGAGGAATAGGCCCTCACCAGACACCAGATCTGCTGGAGCCTTGATCTTGGACTTCCCAGCCTCTGGAACTGTGAGCAATAAAATTCTGTTGATAAATTACCCTATCTAAAGTGTTTCATTATAGTAGCCTGAATACACTAAGACTCCTGGTTTCATTTATTCATTTGAAAGACATCAACTGTATCTTTAAAAAAAAAAGTACCAGAAAATGTGGTTTGCTTTTTCTTTTTTCTCTTTTTTACTGATGAGACTATAGGCTGTGCATACAGAGATATTCAATAAATGGTAACTAGATCCTCCCCTCCAGCACCTGGTTACTGGCATTCTCTATTCCCTTGTCTCTCACTGTTCCTTCTTCTCCTCTTGAACTTGCACTCACCAAAATGGTCTCCATAGCAACAAAATTTAGTGGTCTCTTGTAAGTCCTTATGTTGCTTGACTTCCTGGCGGCGATTGACACTGACTGGTCCTTGAAGCATTTTCTTCCCAGGGCTTCCATAATATTACACTCTCTTGCTTTTCCATCCAGGGGGTGGGAGGCAAAGAAGATCCTCCAGATTGCTGTTACTTCTCAACCCTACAGCTCAACTCTAAATCCTATTTTCAATCTCTTCCTTTGTCTAGGATGATTTTATTCACTCTTACAGTTTTAGTTATCCTTTTTCTGTCAACAAATCTTCATCATACAGCTCAAATGAGCATCCTAAGCTGCAGACCTGGTATCTCCCCACTACTCAACAAAAGTACTTGAATGTCTCTTAGATCTTTAAATTCGTTATCCTCAAATTGAAATCTCTATCTTCTTTTCCCAGGATGATGCTCTTCCTCCAGTGATCTCCATAAATATCACTCCTGTCAAGTGGCTACCTAAGGTAGAAACCCAGTAGTTGATCCTGAGCATAGTGGCACATGCCTGTAATCCCAGATACCCAGGGGACTGAGGCAAAAGAATTGCAAGTTCTAGGCAATGTAAGGCGACCCTGTCTCAAAAAATATAAAGAGCTGGGGATATATACTCATGATAAAGCACCCCTGGGTGCAATCCCTAGGAAAACACACACACACTAGTAAACCTAATCTGGTTTCAGGGTGAAAGATCTGCACCTACCCTACCCTTTAAGCTTCATCAGCTGCCCCTGCCCCGTTCCCCATACTTCACTGCTTTTCATTTTTGTTACCCAAAGCTTGGTCCTTGTGTCCGATGCCAATTCAAAAATGAGAAAAAGGGAAAAGAAGGTTTATTGCTTTGCTAGCAAGGGGGAAACGCAGGGGACTCCCATCCTAGGGGCTGTGATTCTCCCCACCAGCAGGAATGGGGCTTTTAAAGAGGTGATTCAAAGGCTACATTCCACTCCATGTGGCTATGTTGCTCTGTTGGAGTTGTTAATTTGGGAGATTAGTCATTTCTG
The DNA here is from genome assembly GCA_004024805.1 of Geosciurus inauris. Classification (NCBI taxonomy): domain Eukaryota; kingdom Metazoa; phylum Chordata; class Mammalia; order Rodentia; family Sciuridae; genus Geosciurus; species Geosciurus inauris. Next base: position 4,167 of record PVHX01020767.1, read on the forward strand.
AGATCTTCTGGTATCATCCCCAAAGTATAGATCACTTCATTCCTATGGAGGGTGTGTACAAGGATAGATAAATCTGCCTAAAATGAGGAAAAAAGGTAATCCTATTTCCCAAGAGATTAGGAAATGAGACTCTGAGCCTTTGTCCTCAACCCAGCAGCCCCCCCCCCCAGATCCTGAAAAATTGCGACATACTTAATGGCCCACTGCTCTGGTGCCAGTGAGTCAGTTCGAAATCTGGGCCAACCAATCAGGAAATTAAGCATTGGGCCCACCATAGCCAAACCTATCAGCCTAAAGGTCAACTGACCTCATACTGACCACACTCACTCTTACCCAATCCTGTAGCGACAAGACCGCTGTCCCCCTGCGCATGCTTTCCCTTACCCAATCCCTAACACCAAGGCATGTACTCCCCTGCTTGCGATTGTAATCCATAAAAATCCCTGCTCCCCTGGACTTGGGGTGCACCTCCCTACCCGCTGTGTCTGTGAAGGTGTTGGACCCTGCTCAAACTTGCAATAAAAGACCCTTTTGTGATTGCATTGGAATCGGACTCCTGGTGGTCTCTGGTGGTCTCGTGAGTCTGGGCATTACAGAAGGAATAGGGAGAGAGGAAGAGAAAGAAACATGTCCATTTTAAAAATAAGTTGCGGAGCAGCAAGGGCCATATTCAAACCATAAAGTGGCCCACTGTTACATTTCCACCAATTAACGCTTCCTTTTCAGGGTCAGAACACCCAACCAGATAACAAGATGCATACATTTTCATCCTGGCAAGGCAACTGGCTATTTAACTTTGGACGTTATGCCTTCTTAACCTCTCCATGCCTGTTTCCTCACATGTATTTGAAGAATAATAACATCCATATCAAATCTTGCTGTCTTAAATGTTATATGCAAAGCACTTGGCAGGATGCCTACTTTATAGTAAGCTTATTAAATATGAACCATTATTTTTCACAAATGCCAGGTATTGAGGGAATGTGATGAAGCTTTAATAAGGATTTCAGTGGAGAAAAAGGAAGAAAATATTAATTACATGCAAATATGATAAGTATAAGGTGCAAAGTAGAGCGGAAAAGAAAAGGAATATAGAATACTGCTGGGTGGTCCTCACCTAGACCCCTAGAAACCAAATCCATAGCAATGGGTGGGAGGCGCAGAAGATCCTCCAGACTGCAGGTGGCGCTGCAGCACCCTCAGATAGCAAGAGATACTAGGTTGCGCTCCCAAGGTCACGTGTCTCCGCGTTTGCCACCCCGGCGTTCACAGGCTCTTCGTTCCACGTGACTCACATCCTCGGGGATGATTGGTCTGCGCGGGGCACGTGGCCAGAGTTGGGGCGGGGCGGGGCGGGGTGGGCGGAGGGGTGGGGTCGGGGGCGGAGCTGGAGGGGGCTGGTTCGGCGCGGGGGCCGTTGGCTCCAGACAAATAAACATGGAGTCCATCTTCCACGAGAAAGTGAGTGTCCGCGTTCGGTGGGAACCTGTCCGCGGCGCGGTGGCGGTCGAGGGCTGCGGTATCGCAGGCTCCTGGAGAGCTGGGTGGGGCCCGAGGCGCCCCGATCCCGACCTTGCTGGACGAGGGGTGCCGCCTGCCTGCTCGGCCCGGGTTGGGGAGCTTCCCCCACGCCCCTACGGCACCCTCCGCCCCTGCGGCACCCGCTCCGGGAGCGGGGAGAGAACGAGGGCCGGGCCGGGGGCGGCGCCGGGCGGGCTAGCTTTGGCGTAACTCCACCACTTTCCGTAGCCTTTTCGGAGGGTTCCTTCTCTCTCCCCCAGCTCTCCTGGAGTCCAGCTAGTCACCTCTCCAACACCTCGCTGGACCCTTTCCAACTCCACTAGCCCACCTTTGGCAGAATGAACTTTCCCTTCCCTGGGCTCTTCGGTTCTACAATGGAATCCTCCCCCATGCACTTAGATCTTTGGGGTCTAATTCATGTCCTGCACTAGGTTCGTGAGCCTTCCGGGGGCGGGGACCTTGGCTCGCCCATTGTAGGGCCTGACACTTAGGAAGTGCAGCAGGGAAGTCGTCACAAGAGTTTTTATTACGGGATGTTTGGGTTTGGTTTCTTTTGGCGTTCCATCTTTCCGGATCGGGAGGCCAGCGGTGGTTTTAGGTATTAGGCGTGAACTGAAATAACTTTGTTGTGATCTGCCTAGCCTTGTTCTCGCCTTAATTCTCTAGTGGCCACACGCTGAAGATACTGTCTGTGGCATCCTGAGAAACTGGTCTTTTCTAATGTACAATTATCAGTCCATTTGGGTGTGAGTGAAGCCTTCCTCCGGACAGTTTTGGCATATGATATCTTGTTTCATCATAGTTTCGTGTTTGGAAAGGGCTGTTAATGAGGCTATTATTTAATAAGAGCAAAGGTTTTTGTTTTATTAAGTACCTGTGAGTGATCATTCAATCCAAGACATGTAAAAATTCACACATACATTCACGACAATCAAAGCAAAGACTGAAAAAACATGGCGTAAATCTGTAGTGTAAATCTAAATAAATTGTTAAATGCAGTGCTTTTTAGAAAGTCTTTCAGAATTTCAGAATGTTTTGAAACAACAGACCGATTTTTATGTGTGGGAATGGAAGGACTCAGTGAAACAGCACTAATCTTTTTACTTCGTTGGAGTGATTTATGAATTTTGGGCAAGAAAGATTTAGTTGTTTGGCTGAGGAGATTGAGAATTATGCATGTTGTGTGAGTGTGTGTGTTTTCATACTGGAGATTGAGCCCAGGGGCATTCTACCACTGAGTTACATCCCAGCCCTTCTTATTGTTTATTTTTGAGATGAGGTTTTCATTGAATTGTCCAGGCTGACCTGCAACATCCAGTCCTCCTGCCTTAGCCAGGGATTACACGTGTGTGCCATGTATGCATTTATTACATTTATATATTTTTATAATTTTCAAAGGCTTCGGTATAGAACAACATGTTTCAGCATGGAAGACTTAGGACACTTTCTGCTTGGTGAGACTCAGAAGGTTTTTGTTTGTTTTGTTTTGTTTGGGGGCAGGTAGTGAGGATTGAACCCAGAGGTGCTTTTAACATTTAGTTACATCCCAACCCTTTTAATTAATTTATTTTTTAAGACAGGGTCTCACTAAGTTACCTAGGGCCTTATTAAGATACTGAGGCTGATTTCGAATTTGGCAATCCTCCTGCCTGCCTCATCCTCCCAAGCTGGGGTGCCGCCTCACCCAGCTCATACAATGTATTTTTAACAATATTGTTACTTCATTTGGATAGATTTCAGGAGCGACTGAACCATGGAATCAAAAGAACCTTGATGAGTCTGCATGCCTGTAATCCTATCTACTTGAGAGGCTGAGGCAGGAGGATGGAAAGTTTGAGGCCAACAAGGCAGTTTAATGAGACCCTTTTTCAAATTAAATTTTTTAAAAAGCTGGGAATGTAGCTCTGTAGTAGAGTGCTCACCTAGCATGTGGGAATGAGAGGCCCTAGATTCCATCCTCAGCACTGCAGGAAAAAAGAGAGAAGTTGTTGGACACTAGCCTGATGGAAAATCTATATACCCCAAAGAGGTCACTCTGAATTTTCAGCATGTGTATAGACTTTAAAACACTTCAGCACCTATAATCCCAGTTCAAACCCAGCCTCAGCAATTTAGAGAGGCCCTAAGCAACTTGGTGAAACCCTGTCTCTAATAAAATATATAAGAGGGCTGGGGATGTGGCTTGGTGGTTAAGCATCCCTGGGTTCAATCTCTGGTCCCCCAAAAATGCTTCAGGAATACATTTATCTTTACATCAACTTATATGTCAATAGTGAATAAAGACTTTTAACAAATTAAAATTCTGGCATATTTCAAGAAAATGTACCTGTAACCATTGGATCCGTTGTTAATCATGTACTCAGTCTGGTCTGAGAATGTTTGAGCTTAATGTACCATTTTTCAGAGTATTCTCTTCCCTTCCACAATACTTTTCTAACCCTTGAACCAGAGAACCAATTTTGGCTCTAAAAAAGAAAAAGAACAAGAACAAAAAAACACCTGTGTAGGTAGGGATCTCTGCCTGCAGAGGGCCTTGCTACCTGTCTTCTTGGAACATTGGTTTTCCTATTTTCCAGTTTTTCACTTTGAGTACCTTTATTAAATTAGAAGGTGAAAGCTGTCATTCACTGATAGATCTTCAGAGTCTGAGATAATAGATATTGGAATGACGGAGAGAGTTCCTCAGCTGGGCACAGTGGTGTGTGCCCTGTAGTCCCACATACTCCTGAGACTGACAGGAGGGTCGCTCGAGGCCAGCCTAGGCAACATAGTGAGACCCCATCTCAAAAAGTGGCAAAACAGAGGAACAAAAAACAGTTCCTTGAGCATCTAAGATGTATGCAGTGCTATTTAAACAACTTATCTGTAGATACTTTAAAGTTTTGCTGGCTACATTTTCTTTTCTTTGTTTTTTTCATACCAGAGATTGAAACAGGGGCACTAAACCATGGAGTCATGACCCCCCACCCCCAGGCCCGCCTTTTTTTCTTCTTCTAAAGGAGACAAGGTCTTGCTAAGTCGCTGAAGCTGGCTTTCAACTCGTGATCCTCCTGCCTCAGCCTCCCAAGCTACTGGGATTACAATCGTGCTTCACCATACCTGGCTTCTATCACCTATTTGTGTGTGTGTGTGTTTTACCAACTGTCTAAAAATATAAAAACTGTTCTTAGCTACTGGAGCAGGTTGAATTTGGCCCCAAAGCTAAAATTTTACCAAGCCCTGATTTAAACCCTAATACTAAATGACCAATAGCTGCTGGTTTTATGAGTATTTTTGGTTCTTTTTCTGGTGCTTGCTTTCTGTCTTCCTTTTTTGGTACCAGGGATTGAACCCAGAGGTGCTTAACTACCAAGCCACATCCCCAGCCCTATTTATATTTTATTAGAGACAGGGTCTCGCTGAGTTGCTTAGGGCCTTGCTAAGTTGCTGAGACTGGGTTTACACTCACGATCCTCCTGCCTCAGCCTCCCAAGTTGCTGGAACATGTGTGCGCCACGGCGCCCAGCTAGATGCCTTCTATCATTTTGGGGGGGGGGCACCAGGGATTGAACTCAGGGGCACTCGACCCACTGAGCCACATCCCCAGCCCTATTTTGTGTTTTATGTAAAGACAGAGTCTCACTGAGTTGCTTAGTGCCTCGCCGTTGCTGAGGCTGGCTTTGAACTCATGATTCTCCTGTCTCAGCCTCCCTAAGTGCTGGGATTACAGGCTTGCACCACCGCGCCCGGCTGCCTTCTATCATTTTTGTTATCACTTATGTTGCTGCCTGTCCTTGGTGTAGTCACTGTGTCATTGGAGTTGGTACATCTGATGTAATGTGAAATGGGAACGAGAACCATGGAAAGACTGAGCATTGACTTTGTGACATCCATTATGCCCTTGTGTGGTTGCTGGGTCTTAGCTGTCTTCAGGATATTTAGGATTGAGGAAAAGTCAAATTCCAAGTTAGTGGCTTGAGAAAGTGGTAATAGCACAGATTTTGAAAGCCTTACCAGGGCTTGAACCCCAGATGGTGCCTGGATGATCCTGGACAAGGTACTTACTGTTGCACTCCAGTCCAGTCCCCTTCTATAATGTAAAGGTACAAAGTGTCTGCCTCAGAGGCAGGAGTTCTTTGAAGCTACCTGGGAGTCTGGCAGTGCTACAGAAGTGCTCGCCATTGCTTCTACTCAGGTCCTTGTGCTTCCTGGACCTCATGCTGAGGGATGGGAGAGGACTGGGTGTGTACCTCAGTGGTAGAGTGACTTAGTATGCCTGAGGCCTTGGGTTCAGTCCCCAGCACTGACAAAAAAAAAAAAAAAAAAAAAAAAAAAAAACAGAGGTGGGAGAGCACCAGGAGTTGAAGAAGTAGAGAGAGACAAGTCGTTTCTCGTCCTGGTGGCTGTGACTTGAGAAGCAGTGACTTCTCCCATTCCAACCCATTTATCCCTCGCCAAACTAGAGATTGCATGTCCCCTGCCAGCCCATTTCTCAGAGCACCCTTAGGGATATACCCGGTTTCTGTGGTAGCTAATAGTGTCTCTGGGGATTTGAACTTGTTTCAGATTGGTCAAGACTGAGGGTGGTGATTTGGTTGCAGTTTCTTTTCATGGTTTTATAAAATATCTTGATAGACCTGGAGATGCGGTTGGTTCATTCTCTGAGCCCAACAAAATAAAATCTGGGCCTGAAATTACAGAATTTCAATACATTGAACATTAAATAGCAAAATGAGCTTCTGTTCTGCTGGGGTAAATACTTGATTAGAAAGAGGAAACGGGATAGTTTGAAGGTTGGAGGCAGAGCAGGAAAGTGGATAATTTCAGGTGGGGTCATTGTACAAGTCCCCTCCCCATGTAGAATTTGATCTATCTTGTGACAAAGTGATTCTTAAAGTTGGACTGAATAAGCCAGGTATAGTGGCACACATCTGTAATCTCAGCTACTTGGGAGGCTGAGGTGGGAGGATCACTAGTTCAAGAGCAGCCTGGGTAACTTGGAGAGACCCTGTCTCAAAGAATAAAAAGGAGTGAGGATGAAGCTCAGTGGTGGCGCATGCACAAGGTCCTAGGTTCAAGCACCAGTACTGCCAAAGGGGAAAAAAAAAGAGAATTTGTTCTTTTGTTCCATTAAAAAGTATTACAAGTACAGAACATGGTATTTCCTACAGTATTACAGTTTTACTTGGACAGTCTTTCATTGTAAGTGCTAAATTTTCATAATCGAAAGCTAAGTTTTGGTAGAGAGATGTTTTATCAACCATCTGGATGTCACTATTCCAATATGATATTAAGTATGGTGATCATAATTTGTGAACTCCAACCTGAGGCTTGTATCCTAACAGCAGCACAGAAAATTGGCATTACCCTTGTTTCCAGAAAATTCATTGTCTGGTTACCATATTAGGTAGCTCTTGTTAATGCTTATAAGAACACACAGTCATGAGTACAGCTCAGTGATCTCTCAGAATCTGGACACACATGTAAACAACACTTAGATCAAGTCAGAGGAGATGTACCTACATCCTGAAGGCCTCTTCTGCCTCTTTCCCAGGCACTAGCTCTTCCTCTACCCCCACGCTCGCTCCTACCAATTCTAGTTGCAATAGATAAGTTCTGCCTGCTTTTGAGCTTTTGTAAATGGAGTCATACAGCATGTACTCTTCTGAATCTGGGTTTTGTTTTGTTTGCTTTGGTTTGGTTTTTGCAGTGCTGGGTATCAAACCCAGGGCCTTGCATTTGCTAGGCAAGTGCTTACCACTGAGCTATACCCCCAGCCCTATTTTCTTTTTTAAAATAATTATATGAGAAATTCATCCATATTGTTATAGTTAGTTATAATTAATTCATTCTCATTGTTATAGAGTGTTTCTTTGGAATATAACAGTTTATTCTTTCATGTCAGTTATGCATTTTGGTAGTCTTCAGTTTGGGAGCCATTACAATAGTGCTTTCATGAACTCTGTTATACATGTCTTTGGAAGAGCATGTTTGTATTATGTAGCTAGTATTGGAAATGCTGATCATAGGGTATGGATATTTAAACTTAGCCATATACTCTAAAGAGTTTTCCAAAGTGGTTATGCTAATTTACATTCCCCCCAACATGTGACAGATTTTATGTCTCCAATCCTCTCCACCATTTTAGCCGTTCAGGAGAGTGTGTAGTAGTGACATGCTGTGATTTGAGTGTATATTTCCCTGATGATCACTGAAGTTGAGCACCCTTTTGTGCATTTTTAGCCACCTGGCTATCTTCTTGTGAAATGCTTATTTGTCTTTTTTTTTTTTTTTCCCTCCCAGTAGAAGCAGAACATCTGCATATCCCTCCACATCATACTGCATTGCTTGGTGGGGCTTGCTCTGTGGCAGCAGATACACAGTAGAAGGAAAAAGAGGTAGATACAAAGAAATCTTAGACTGCCTCAATGCTGCCTTTCTGTTCTGTTACATACATATACCCTGTATCTTTTTCAGCAACTGATTTTTGTTCCTACAAAATGGATTCATCAGGACAATTTTGTATCTTGCAAGGTGGTGCTTTTTGAGGTCACCATCTACCATGTAACATAACTCAGATCAAATTGCATGATGTCAGACGGCCTGAAGTAAGGAGTATACCTTCTTGGGGAAGGACAATTCAGGAGACTAGGGTTAGCAGAAGGAAATGTTCCTACCTCTGCCATTGTCACATGAAGAGGAAAACCTGGGTTCTGTGTCACAGGGAGGGATCTCGTCCACCCATAAGTCTCCATTCTTTTCCTGAGCTTGGATGTCGTCCCTCTTGCCGGTTTGTCTAGGAGTGTGCTCTCAGGGTCAGTGTGGGGGCAGTTCTGCTCATTGCACTCTATATAACTTGTGTACATCATCTGCAGAATCTCCTGAAGAGAACCTCAGCTCTAAAGCTATAAGCTTAACGTGGGACAGAATTTTTCTCACCTTTACCAGTTCTTGAAATCTGAAATTCCAGGGCAAGCATTTAAATCCATAGAGATTTAAAGAATAAGTGTTCTAGTGATTACAACTCCCTTTCAGTATTTGTAATTTGCCACATAATCTCCAAAGGCAAATTTATTTTAGGTACTGAAGTAAATATTTTAAATGTTTTTAAAGAGTAGATTTTAGTAAAATATGAAGTTTGATAGGTGATGTTTGTTTACTATAACTCACTCTTAAGTTTTTGATCAATAATTATAGTTTCATTAATAGAACAGTAAATAGTAAAATAAATGGACAAATAAAAATACATGTATTTATATTAATTATGTATGGCTAAGTCTTAGGAGGTTTGATTTGATTATATTAAAAAATTAGGGGCTGGGGTTATGGCGCAGTGGTAGCGTGCTCGCCTAGCACGCGGGAGGCACTGGGTTCGATCCTCAGCACCACATAAAAATAAAATAAAGATATTCTGTCCACCTATAACTAAAAAATAAATATTTTTTAAAAAAGTTAATGATTAAAATATATAAGATACTAGGCAAATTTAGCTGGCGTTGTGGTGCACACCTATGATCCCACCTACTTGGGAGGCTAGAGGATTGCAAGTTTGAGGACAGTCTTGGCTACTTAGCGAGATCCTGTCTCAAAATAAAACATTTTTTAAAAAGGGCTGGGAATGTAGCTCAGTGTTCAGTCCCCAGTACTGGGGGTGGGAGAGAGGGAAAAAAGAAGAAAAAGAAGAAACTGTACAGATCTGCTTAATAAATCACATTTGAATTTTTTCTTCTGGAATTATTAGCAAGAAGGCTCGCTTTGTGCTCAGCATTGCCTGAATAATCTATTGCAAGGAGAATATTTTAGCCCTGTGGAATTATCCTCTATTGCACATCAGCTGGATGAAGAAGAAAGGATGAGAATGGCAGAAGGAGGAGTGACTAGTGAAGACTATCGCACATTTTTACAGGTACTGATTTTAAATTCACTAAGTCACATTTTTTAAAAATGTGGGTACTGTTGAAAAGAGGCTGAGCCTTTCTTCCTGTGGGAATCTGACTTGCTAATTATAACTCTGCTCTTGACTTTGTAAATGGTAATGCACATGCTATTTTAAATTATGCACACTAATGATAATTTTTTTCCTCCCCACCTCCTCCTTCAACTACCCATAAAAATGAACAGCAGCCTTCAGGAAATATGGATGACAGTGGCTTTTTTTCTATTCAGGTGAGTAGTTGCAAGCATGTGAAAAGTGCTGTTTCAGGCACATTAAACTCTGCAAATGGTTGATGGAAGATCTTTTCACAGCCTTTTATAATCACTGTAATGATAGGACCTTTAGAAATCCCTCCAATAGATTGTCCACAGAGCACTAGATTTTTATATAGATAAGTATGAACACAAAGATTATAGAATGTTCATTTTAGAGTGGGGCTTCTTAATAATCACTTTTTTTTCTTTCTACATTTTTTTGTTTGTGCATTGTTGTCGTATATGTTGATGGAATTTGTTGTTACATGTTTGTAGATGCATAAAATATAACAATATAATTTGGCCAATATCCCTCCCGAGCACTTCCCCCCAGTCCCAGCCTCCCACCTTTTTGTCCCTTTCCTCTACTGATCTCCCTTTGATTTTTTTTTTTTTTTTTTTTGGTACCGGGGATTGAACTCAGGGATACTTGACCCCTGAGCCACATCCCCAGCCCCATTTTGTGTTTTATGTAGAGACAGGGTCTCACTGAGTTGCTTAGTCCCTCACCATTGCTGAGGCTGGCTTTGAACTCACAATTCTCCTGTCTCAGCCTCCCTAAGTGCTGGGATTATAGGCTTGAGCCACCGCGCCCGGCTCCCAGCCCTCTTTTGTGTTTTATGTGGAGGCAGGGTCTCACTGAGTAGCTTAGCACCTCCCTTTTTGCTGAGGCTGGCTTTGAACTCATGATCCTCCTGTCTCAGCCCTCCCAGCCACTAGGATGACAGGCATGCACCATCATGCTCAGCTTACCTTCCCCTTTAAAAAAAAAAATTTATGTTTTTTTATTCTAATTAGTTATACATGACAGTAGAATGCATTTTAACACATGATACATAAATGGAGTATAACTTCTCTTTTGTCTGGTTGTACATGATGTAGAGTTACACAGGTCATGCAATCGTACATGCATGGGGTAATAATGTCCAATTCATTCTACTATCATTCCTACCTCTATGCCACCTCCTTTCCTTTCATTCTTCTTGTTTTTTGGGTACTGGGGATTGAACTCAGGGACACTCAACCACTGAGCCACATCCCCAGCTCTGTTTTGTATTTTATTAGAGACAGGGTCTCATTGAGTTGTTTAGCACCTCACTTTTGCTGAGGCTGCCTTTGAACCTGCGATCCCCTCCATCCTCCCCGCCCAGCCGCTGGGATTGTGGATGTGCGCCACCACTCCTGGCTTCTTCTTACCTTCCCTTTAAATTAGCCTTATAGCTATATGGTGTGTAGCTTTTGGTCTAATTTTTTTTAAATTTATTGCTCCATTTATTTACTTACTTAATGCTAAGTGCACACTCTTATCCCTAAGCTACATCCCCTATTCTGCGGTGGTTTATGCACATTTAAGATTCTTCTGTCTGTGGATGTGTCCTGTTTCTGGTAGTAGGAGGCTCCGTCTTCTCTGAGGAACCTATTTCTGCAGGTATCTTTGTTTCCATTCCCCTGTGCTACCCTCTCTGGACTCCTCAGTCAGTAGCCTTTCCATGTGGTGCTTTGCTGTGTGGCTGTTAGTGGTGAGGGCCACTGCAGCTGGGCTGGGGGCAGAGTCAGAGTGGCCCAGCACTGGTGCAGCGCTGCTTCCTTACGCTGTGCTGCCTTCCCGTCTTGTTTGCGCTGCTGCCAAGGTGGCTCGCTTCTTTATTGGCTGCCTTGTAGGGCAGTGAGTGATTTTTCAGGGATTTTCCTCTTTTTCTCAGACAGTTGGAAATAATCAGTTTTGCCTTTTGTTCTACAAATTACAAACTCATGACCACAGGAATCTAAAAACGATGAAACTCGCACTCTAAATCCCCAAGAAGAACTTATTTTAGTAGATAATGTGATTACTTATTGCAGGTGGTGAGCTGGATGTGACTTTTCTAACACAGTGCCCACAGCAGCCAGATTATCAGATATATGTAGTGAATTAGTTTTAAGAACAGCATCAACACGATGGAACATACATCTGGATTTTTGAGGCAGTTTTGTCTAGGAATTATGTATTCTTTTTTTTTTTTTTTGGTACTGGGGATTGAACTCAGGTACTAGACCACTGAGCCACATCCTCAGCCCTGTTTTGTGTTTTATGTAGAGACAGGGTCTCAATGAGTTCTCAGCCTCCCAAAGTGCTGGGATTATAGGCATGTGCCACCATGCCCGGCTAGGAATTATGTATTCTCTGGAACATCTCAGGAACCTGGTTATAAAAAGCACTCTTTAAAAATATGTGTATGTGCGCACATGCACACGCACGCACGCGTTTTATGGATTTAGTGATATCTCTATACAGATGTACTTTTTTTAAAACCTTAGCCTTTTAGAGAAATGTACATATAAGTAAAGTTATTTACATAACTACTATGACTATGCTACTTAAATTTGAAAGTGAATGATTTAGCTCATGAAAAGTTGCTATTTTTCTTTTTAACAGGTTATAAGCAATGCCTTGAAAGTTTGGGGTTTAGAACTAATCCTGTTCAACAGTCCAGAGTATCAGAGGCTCAGAATTGATCCTATGTAAGATTATCTTCTTTTTTTGCTTTTTCTGCATCTCTTTTTCCTAAATTTTATTTTTAAAATTATAATTTGTTAATGGAGAAAAATACACCTTGAATGTTTTGGTTATCCCTGTTTCATTCCCTTAGACTTTCCCTATTTTATCTTTTTGATGTCCATGAGTATCTACCCTCTAAGTTTCCTGTACCCTGCTTTTCATAGCAGCACACAGCTGACCCAAGTAGTGCAGGAGGCCATTCTTTTGGCACAGCATCACTAAACTCCTACAGAGAGGTTCATATAATTGTGTGACTTTTAAAAAAAAATCAATGATACATAACTGTAAACATCTTAAGTTATCACAAATTTTATGAATATGAATTCTATTTCAATTTAATATGTATTTTTTCTTTTCTAGAAATGAAAAATCATTTATATGCAATTATAAAGAACACTGGTTTACAGTCAGAAAATTAGGAAAACAGGTAATATTTCTGCTTTTTTCCTGGCTTTCTTTTAATTCTTTACTCTATTTGAAACTAAAATGTAAAGGTCTATACCTTTAAAATGAAACTGATCATAAATGTGGATAGGGCATGGGTTCTTTTTTTTTGGGGGGGGGGGATGCTGGGAATTGAACCTAGGGCCTTGTGCCTGGTTAGGCAAGCGCTCTGCCCCTCAGCTTTATCCTCAGCCTCCATGCAGTAGATCTGATCTTGATAGATAGATATTTGCCATTTTAAGAGATAATTTGAGTTTCTTTTATAGGTTTCTTTGTGACAGTGGTATACAATTTAACTATCATAATAAAAATTTTATATTTGAGACAGTACAGATGTTATTTTTCAGTGGGGTTTTTAGTGATGAATGTGTTCTAGCAGTTGACTGTCGCATTTATAAATTTGTATTTAGTCTAGTACTGCCACAAAGCCTGATACCATGTCAGTCAGAGATAAAAGCATACAAACAAGTTTGCTTCAGTATACCAAGATTATTCAAAGAATTCCAAAATGTCCTCTAACACCTACATCTTCATTAAATCACTTATACTAAAAAGAAAAAACAACGTGTCTTGAAAAAGTTCTTTGAAGAAACAGAATCATTTAAAGTCCTTTTTATTAGAATTTTGAATCTTTGATAGAGGGTTATTGAAAACCAAATTGTACAATAAAAAAAGAATGAACTCTTAATACATGCAGCAATGTGAGTTTCAGAATACTACGCTGAAAGAAGCCAGACACAAAACACTGTATTCTGTGTGGCTCCATTTATAAGAAAGTCCAGAAAAATGGAACTAAGCTATAGTGACAGAAAGCATATGGACTAGTGGTGATGTGGGGATGAGGAAGGAGGGAGCAGGGGAAGGGAGCGCTGCAGAGGGCTATAGGAAGCCCGCCAAGGTGAAGGCGTTCACTCTCTTGGTTGTCTTGATGGTTTCGTAGGCATACATGTTAAAACTTTCCAATGATAGATTTTAAGTATGTGCAATTTATGACTCATCAGTCATACCTCAATAAAGCTGTTTAAAAGAATAAAATGAATAAAAAACAAAACAGAAAAGTAAAGCAAGAATGCATTGAGTTAAATCAATGAAAGATAATTCAGAAACAATACCCGCTGTCATCTTTGAAGTCGGCCACCTTACAGTAGCTTCACCTCACCTGGGACTATAGGTCAGTGGCAGAGTGAATGAAGGCAAGGCTCTGGATTCAATTCCCTGTCCCCGCCTAAAAAAATTATTTTGCAAGGTCCTCCCTGAGAAGCTGAGAAGAAGTAAGGATATGCAGTGACTCAGAGTATATAGGTCACCCAGAGGGAGTCCACTCTGGGAGAAACCCAAGCAAGAGGCTGCCAAGATGATTTAACCTCTGAGTTTTAGTTATACCTTCAGAAGTTTGTTTTTTTTTTTTTAATTTATTTTTTTCCCCTTGCAGTACTGGGGATTGAACTAAGGGCCTCGTGCATGCTAGGCAAGTACTTTACCACTGAGCTACAATCCCAATCCCTATCTTCAGAAAATTATGGTCAAGAATTAGATATTTGGGGCTGGGATTGTAGCTCAGTGGTAGAGCGCTTGCCTTGCATGCGTGAGGCCCTGGGTTCGATCCTCAGCACCACATACAAAGCAATAAAATAAAGACATTGTGTCCATCTACAACTAAAAAAATATTTAAAAAAAAAAAAAAAAGAATTAGATATTTTAGCCAGGCGTGGTAGTGCACACCTGTAATTCCAGAGGCACAGGAAGATCACGAGCCAGCCTCAGCAAAAGCGAGGCACTAAGCAACTCAGTGAGACCCTGTCTCTAAATGAGATACAAAATAGGGCTGAGGATGTGGCTCAGTGGTTGAGTGCCCGAGTTCAATCCCTGGTACCAAAAAAAAAAAATTGTATATTTCACTTTTCACTTTTTTTTCTGTACAATCTCTAGTTTTTTTAGGTTTGAAGACTTAGATTACACAGGTTCCTGTGTATATTGATTTGCAGAGAAACTTTCATGTTATTATTTGAGACTTTAAAATTTTAACTCTTGAACATTGAATTTTCATATTTTGAACTAATTTACCTTTGACCAATACAGATATCAAATTTTGGTTTGTTATCTTTGATTCTGATTTATATTTTTGTTTAAAATTTAGATTTCTTTTCACTATGGATTAAATCTGTTTGAGGTACCTGTATAATGAAAGAGAAGACTGGAAAAAAGTATTATCAGAAATGTCAAAATCTAGGAAAAGTAATTGTTCATGATATTGATAACAACTTTGAAACTTTTTGTGTCCTATGGGTTAAGATTGTACTCTTAGAAGGAATTATTGGGGCTGAGGCTGTAGCTCAGTGGCAGAATGCTTGGCCTAGCATGTGTGAGACACTGGGTTCAATCCTTAGCACCACATAAAAATGAAGCAAATAAAATAAAGGCATGCTGTCCATCTACAACTGTATATAAAAAAAGGAGTCACTAAATCCTGTTAATTACATGTGATGGTGGCTTTGGTGATCATGTTGAAGTGAATTAGTGATTATAAATTCTTTTCACCAAAATTATCAGTAGTGGGAAAACTTGGTGTAGTTGTCCTATTTTTTCCATACCACTATGATATGATTAGTTATTGAAGCTTTGAAAAAAGATTTAATCGTAGTCGTCAGCAAAGACATTATAAAGTACTATCAGTTTCTGTTTCTGTTTGGAGGGGATTTAAATTTATGGCTTGAAGTATTTTTTTTTCTCCTGTACTGGGGACTGAATGCAGGTGCACCCTACCACCAAGCTACATCCCCAGCCCCTTTTCATTTTGTATTTTAAGAAAGGGTCTTTCTAAGTTGCCAAGGCTTGCTGACTTGCAAGCCTGCCTCAGCCTCCCGAGTAGCTGTGATTACAGGCATGTAGCTGTGCCTCACTGAAGCTTTTGCTTTTAAAAAGCATTTAATAGGGGCTGGAATTGTAGCTCAGTGGTAGAGCGCTTGCCTTGCATGCGTGAGGCCCTGGGAGGCCTTGGGTTCGATCCTTAGCACCACATACAAAGCAATAAAATAAAGACATTGTGTCCACCTACAACAAAAAAAAATATTTTTCAAAAAAAGCATTTAATAGTGATAACTCTATGCCTTTTTTTTTTTTTTTTTTTTTTTTGGTACCAAGGGTTGAACTCAGGGGTACTCAACCACTGAGCCACATCCACAGACCTATTTTGTGTTTAGAGTCAGGGTCTCACTGAGTCGCTTAGCACCTTGCTGTCACTGAGGCTGGCTTTGAACTTGGGATTCTCCTGTCTCAGCCTCCCAAAGTGCTGGATTACAGGCGTGTGCCACTGCGCCTGGCTATGACATTTTTTAAATCATATTAGTTACTTTAAAAAAAATCCCCCCAAAAAATCTGTTTGCCATATTTCTGTTGTTTAGGCAAACTTACTAGTGGGCTGTATCTATTAATATGTGAAAGAAACTTTTTTATTTCATATAATGTATGCTAACACATTGACTTTTTTTTTCCAGTGGTTTAACTTGAATTCTCTCTTGACGGGTCCAGAATTAATATCAGATACATACCTTGCACTTTTCTTGGCTCAATTACAACAGGAAGGTAAATAAAATCTTAAAATTTTGTAAAGTTATCTTTCAAAGTAGCTAAATAAAACTGGGTTCTCAGATGTGAGTGAAACAATGTTTTTCACATCAGAAGCAGTGAAATCTTTGCATTTCAGGTGGTGAACTTTAGGCTGGGATTTGGATGATCCCGTTCAGTGTGACTTCTCCCTGATACCTGGACCTCCCCTGAGCCTGGGGCTTCTTTGCAGATCTTCAAAGTAATAGTTTTTTTCTTTTATGTCCCACATACCACAGGCCCAAGAGGAGGGATGGATATTCTTGTTCATCCTTGCCCTTTCTAAGCCACTATTCATCCCTGTGAAGTCCAACTCCTTTGAAATACACGCCCCTAGACTAGATTCCATGTGCCCTTTTGGCGTCATCCTTGGGCCTCCTCTGTTTTCACTGGAGATTTTAGGATTCATTTATATCTGCCCCTTTCAATTTCTTATTTTCCATCAGTAATCAATCTGACAACCTTCTTACTGAAAAAAGATTATTGTCTTCACTTTCTCTTTGCTGTTGTTGATAACCATAACCACTTTCAAGTTCCAGTTATAGGCATTCTATTCTTTGACTACCACCTCCTGTCTTTATGCCATGTTTTCTCTGTTTTTCCCATTCTGACAATTCTTTAAATTCTACCATGGGACCCAGACACTCCCCTTCAACCAAGACTTTCTTTTTTGCCCTACTTATTTCTATGATCCATCAGTATTTTTACTTCATTCTTCAATTTCTTTCCCTTTCTCCCTCCATTATAACTTTTATGGCAAAAATCTGAACTCTAGTTAAAATCATATCTTGGCCTTGGCCATTCCTGAAGCAGAGCAACAGCACATGGCTAAAAAGATAACATAAAATATGTTGATTGGTTTTACTTTAAGTTTGTGATTACAGATCTCAAATGTTCCTTTGATGTGCTGCCTGCCATGCCTATTGTGTTTTCTTAGTAAATCCATGTACCATTCTCCAAGACAGTTATAGCTTATCTCTTTAAACTTTTGGCCACTTCCAGCTTCTTCCTTATACCTTGCTTATGGCCTTCCTTTATGTTCTGTTAAAAGCATAGAAGCAATTAAAATAGAACTTCATTGTCTACCAGCAAATCTGTCCACTTGCTTACATCTCTGCTTGTGCTTTGAGTCTGTTAAAATAGATGGACTATCTCCTGCATCCAACTAAGACCAACCCCTGTATGTGGGTTGGATCCCAGCTGTTCCTTCCTACTTACTCAAGATGCTCCTGCTTTTACCTCTCCACTCTCCTAGGTGATCATTCCCTTTTTTAAAAGAGTTAATTTTATTTTATTCCTATCAGTGAAGAAATAGCTGTCTCCATTGATTGAAAAGGAAAAGCCTCTCTTAATTCCACAGAACTCTAGCTGCTTCCTGTTTCAAATTTTCTCCTTGAAATCATCTCTAGTGTGTGGCCTCCAACTCTTGAACTCATTCCAGACTTGCTACCAAAACCAGTATGTCACTGAAAAACTTTTGTGTTTCACCAATGATCTGTATCGCCAATGCTGGTATTCAGTTGTCAGTCTTCCTTTTATTTAAGGGTGTAGCTGATTATACCCTTTTATAACCATAACAAAACAAACTGATTTTAAAGATCATCAAATATAAAAAGAAAATAATGTCATGACACCTGCCTCATGTGCCCTTCACCCAGCTTTGACAGTTATTACAACCTTTTATCTGTACCTTGCCTGCTTCTTGGGACTGTTTATTTTGAAGCAAATACTAAGTATTTTATTATTTTTATCTGAAATATTCTCTTAATAATTTTTTTTTAAATGACGTTAAAAAAATTGAACCACAGTGCTTTTAAAAACATCAAATACCCTGTCAGTGTTCAAATCCCTGGTTGTCTCATATTTTTACAGTTCAGTCTGGTTTGGAATAAACTTCAGTAATTACACTGGATTCGTATATCCCTGAGTCCAACTGTAGAATTCCTCTCCTCTTTATTTTTTCCTTAATTTATTTGTTTTAGTGGGGTGGAAGATGAGGTGTTGGTCCTGCTTCCCTCGTTCTGGACTTTGCTCATTGCATCTCTCTTCTCCTCTGGCCCCTGGATATCCTACAGGCTGATCCTGAGATCCATTGCCTTGATCAGATTCGAGTTGCTATGGGGGGATTCCACAGATGATGTGGCTCTTGATGTATTTTTGTGATCTTAGCTATTGATCAATTCCTAGGTCCTTTTTTCACTGAAGATTACAAAAGGATGATATTAGAGTCCTGTCATTCCTTCATTTATTAGCTGGAATACTTGTATACCAATAAACTTCCACTCATCATTTGATAGTTTATATAGGAAAGGCAGAATAAATATTTCTTTCCCTTAATCTTGTGGATTTGTGTGTGTGTGTGTGTGTGTGTGTGTGATTGAACACATGGCTTTGCACATTCTAAGCATGTGCTGTATTACTGAGTCAACACCTTCAATCCCTCTGTCAGTTTTTAAAACAAATTGGTTTTATGTGTCCTCCAAAGATGTCCAATTAATTTTTCTTTTTTTTAAATTAAAGCACCATCATAATTAATCAGTTAAATGTAGTTCACATGTTTCAGTCCTTTGTAACTGTTATTCATATTAATATTCAAATGGTACTGTCATGGACCAGTAGAAACATTTTGGAGTTTACTCCTGAGTGTCTGACATGACCAGTGTGGTCTTTTGAAGGCTCACTTTCTTGTTTAACAGGATGTTGCAGGCTTATCTGTGCATTTCCTGCCCTTATTTCTCCAAGGATACCTGGTGCCTTTTATTAATGGTATTTAGAGATCACAGTCTGAGCATGTGGGCATGTTTCTTGTGACTAGGTTGGTCGTCATGCCGTTATTTCAATTTGTGTTTATGATACAGTGTTTGTACTCATTTGGTTTTATGTGTCTTGTCTTTTATGCCTAAAAGCTTGGTTCTTAGCCATGTCCTCTCTTCTTGAAATACTCTCTGCTCCTGGCTTCCAGATCACCTTGCTCTGGTTTTCCCTGGGTCTCATAGACTGCTGCTTTCAGATTCCTTTTGTGGATCTTCTCATTTCCAGTCTGTAACTGTTGAGGTAATCCAGGGTTCAGTTCTTGGACAACCTCTTAATTATGGGCCATCCTGTTATTCTGTCAACTCTAAGATATATATGCAGACAATTCCCAGACTTTTAAACCTAGATATCTGCTCTGAATACCAAACTCCTAATTTGGATATTTTTACTTGGAAGTCCAGAAAGCATTTCAAATTTAACATGTTCACAAAAGACTGGTTTTTTGTTTTTTTTTCCTGTCCATACATGATGTCTCTCAAGTTTTCCATTTCAATGAAAAATCATTCTTGTACTCTGTTCATATATAGTATATTGATAAAGCAGCTGAAGTGTTATTTTAAAAAGCATAATGTGTATTATATCACACTCTCACTTTTTACCATTCAGTGGTTTCCCAACATACTTAGAATAAAATCTAAAGTTTTGAATAAAACCCAAGAACTCGGCTGGGCTTGGTGGCACACGCCTGTAATCCTAGCACTTTGGGAGGCTGAGACAGGAGAATCATGAGTTCAAAGCCAGCCTCAGCAATGGCGAGGCGCTAAGCACCTGAGTGAGACCCTGTCTTTACATAAAACACAAAATAGCGCTGTAGATGTGGCTCAGTGATCGAGTACCCCTGAGTTCAATCCCCGGTAGCAAAAAAAAAAAAAAATCCTAAGAACTCTTTTGCTTTACCTGCACGAGGCAGTGTCCGCTTTTCACAGCGCGCTCCATGGAGTACCATGGCGAGCTGGCATATTTATTCTAGGACCTAGAAACAGTTTTACTAGCAGAAAACATGTTAAGCCATCTGAACTATGAATATACTTGTTCTTGTAAAGTTAAATGTACTTGTTTTGAGTTTTACATAAATAATTCTTTTGATCTTTTTTTCATTGTTAATATTCACATTTACTAGCAGAAAACATGTTAAGCCATCTGAACTATGAATATACTTGTTCTTGTAAAGTTAAATGTACTTGTTTTGAGTTTTACATAAATAATTCTTTTGATCTTTTTTTCATTGTTAATATTCACAAAGGATATCAAATAACAGTCATCAAAGTTTAAGAAAATTTATGGTAGAAAAACTTTAAAACAATTAGACTGATTTAGGTCTAGCCTGCCTGTATTCAGGTTCTATGTGGAACATCCAGCTGGAAAAGCCCTGGCCACCTTGGCTTGTATTCATAAAAAATTATATTGGACCAATGTAACTCCTTCCAAACAGGAGCTGCATTTTGTCATCTTGACTAGATTTTGGATATTAACTTTCGACCTCCTGTTTTCAGTTAGTATAGTGTGTATGCATGTGTGGGTTATGGTGGCCAGCAGCTATTTGCACATCTGATTCATTTTATCTGCATTACCCATCGTTACACACATTATCTGACTCTGTCCTCACATCACTTCTGAGTAAGGTTCTGGTATGGTCTGTTCAACATTGAAGAAATCAAGACGGATGGGTAATGTGATTGACCAGCACCATGCAGGTGGGAAGTGGAAGAGCTGGGCTTGAACCCACGCGATCCCATTCTGAAGCCTTCGCTCTTTCCCACTCCTATACCAAACTGCCTCTGTTCCCATTTAGTTAGTGGTCTGTTGGGTTAAGTGCTGTATTAATAGGGCCCTAATAAACACTGTTCCCTTTTTCTCATAGTTACTCGGGGAGATAGCTATTTTAGTCTTAAAAGTGAGGAAAATGAGGCTCAGAGACTTAAGTAATTTGTCCTAGATTAATACATGTAAGAATCATCATTTAAACTCAGGTCTTTCTGCATCTTCAGCTTGTTTTTTCCCCCCATGCCTTTCTGTCTGCTATCATTTTAAAGTCAGTTTTGAATCTCTTACTAGTTGTTTTAGTTTATTTTTGCCTTTTTTTTAGGTTATTCTATATTTGTTGTTAAGGGTGATCTACCGGATTGTGAAGCTGACCAGCTCCTGCAGATGATAAGGGTCCAACAGATGCATCGACCAAAACTTATTGGAGAAGAATTAGCACAACTAAAAGAACAAAGGTAAAAATTATTTTACAGTATACAATATATAACAGTATTTCATTACAAGAACTAAATTTTCATGCTTGCATGGAATGTGTGGTCAGAGCCACAGTGAATGGCTCTTTTTTAGGCATTTCATTTTTCTTCTAAATTTTTGTTAATTGATTATGCTGGGGATTGAGCCAGGTTCCAAGCATGTGTTCTACCACTGAGCTACACCCTAAGCCCTCTTGTTTGTTTTTTTATGAGAGACAGGGTCTCACTGTGTTGTCCACATTGGCCTCAAATTTGCTATCCTCCTGCCTCAACTTCCTGGGTAGCTGGCACTATAGGCATGCAGCATTGCACCAGCCAGGATTTATATTTTAGCAAAGTTTATTGAAATCAATTTGAGCCAACTCTTTAAGTTACTTAAACGTATTAATTTCGTTCACATTACAATACTATCTTCATATTACTAGAGCTTTTCTGACAAAACTTTTGTTTACTTAAAATCTTTAGTTTGCAAATTCCTTCATATTATGTCTAAAACTGAAAACTAGGCAGCAGTTATTATGATTTTTTTTATTCTTTAGAGTTCTTAGAACAGACCTGGAACGAGTCTTAGAAGCAAATGATGGATCAGGAATGTTAGATGAAGATGAGGAGGATTTGCAGAGGGCTTTGGCACTAAGTCGCCAGGAAATTGACATGGAAGATGAAGAAGCAGATCTCCGCAGGGCTATTCAGCTCAGTATGCAAGGTATAAATATTGTAATGTGTACCTTATTTTTGAAGAATTGATTCTGATTATTCCCAGTTTTCCTGGGAGTTAGTGTATTATTAGTAGAAGTTCTTTGACAATTACTGCAGAAGTTATGTACTGTCAGCTTTTCTTTTAGATTTCTTGTAACATAAATCACTTTTACAACCTATATTGTATTAGGACTATATTAATTATATTTAAGAAATATAATTATATTTTAATATATTATTATTTTATTTGGTTATTAAACTGTACTAACACAGCAGTAAATTGAGGGTAATCTTTGTAGGCATCAGATGACCCTTATCAAAACCAACTCCTTCATTAACGTATGCCATTGGATGTGATAGAAGGGCTGGACAGAGAATATAAATTGATTTGACAAAAATCCAACACTTATTGACTATGCAGCTTAAAGCTTAATATCCTGCTTTTTAGTGGGCCCACTTTTTTGGTGATATAAACCCATCAACAGGGGCTGGGATTGTGGCTCAGCGGTAGAGCGCTTGCCTCGCATGCGTGAGGCCCTGAGTTCGATCCTCAGCACCACATACAAAGCAATAAAATAAAGACATTGTGTCCATCAACAACTAAAAAAAATATTTAAAAAAATAAAATAAAATAAACCCATCAACAGAGAAGAGGGAAGATCTATTCCCTTAGGAATGTAGGCATAGAAAAATGCTGACATAGCTCAGAGTGGCTAACTTAAGTGTGAAGTGGCTTATTTTTGTAGTTTTGTTTTAATTTAATTCATACAAATTGGTTTCTACTCTCTAATGAAATTACTCATCAACTGAATTCCTTAAGAGTCTAAGTATAATTGAGATTCCACAAAGACTGTTTTTATCCTGAATGTCTCATGCCTCTGGGCATACCACTGAACACTCCATTTGGTGTGCAGTCCCAATTTTTACTAGTTGAGCCCTGTTGGATTAGCTTCATAATGGACAGAAACCAGCTTTTATAATCGGAGGTGTATTCATATAATTCATTTCTCTTACCAATTTACTTTACAGTTTGGTAGAGTCTCTGTTGTAGTACCAGATGTTAAGGTAAAGGAGTATTGAGAATGGGTTTGTTTTAGGATCATTTGCCTTAAGTGGGTTTGAGGAACACCATGCCTTGAAGGTGTAGATTAATTTTTTTTTTTTTTTTGTACTGGGGATTGAACTCAGGGGCACTCGACCACTGAGCCACACCCCCAGCCCTATTTTTGTGTTTTATTTAGAGACAGGGTCTCACTGAGTTGCTTAGCGCCTCACCATTGCTGAGGCTGGCTTTGAACTCACGATTCTCCTGTCTCAGCCTCCCTAAGTGCTGGGATTACAAGCGTGAGCCACCGCGCCCGGCTTAGATTAATTTTTAATAAATTAAATAGAGCACACAAGTGTGATGTTAGTGGCTTCTCATACCATACTTTTTGGACTTATATTCTCAGAACTGCTATATCACACATGGGTGCGAGCTTTTGGTTGTGGTAGATGTAAATTAGATTTTCTTTTTTTTTTTTTTCTTCTGGTACCAAGGATTGAACTCAGGGGTAGTCGACCACTGAGCCATATCCCCAGCCCTGTTTTATATTTTATTTAGAGACAAGGTCTTACTGAGTTGCTTAGTGCCTCAGCATTGCTGAGGCTGGTTTTGAACTCATGATTCTCCTGTCTCAGCCTCCCAAAGTGCTAAGATTACAGGCATGCGCCACCACACCCAGCTATAAATTAGATTTGGAGTGGCTTAATCCTTGAGATTTTCACAGCTCTTCTTATATTTACAAAATAGTAGCAGAATATTTTTAAGAAGAAAACTTCTTAAAAGCTTGTTCAAATAAGTGTAAACATCATCTTTTGAATTGTTGAATAAAATAATTGCTTTTTGTTCTATTTTGCTTTTAGGTAGTTCCAGAAATATATCTCAAGATATTCCCCAGACATCAGGTACAAATCTTACTTCAGAAGAGCTGCGGAAAAGAAGAGAAGCCTACTTTGAAAAGTAAAGTAGTTGGTACAAATTAAAGTTGCATATTTAATGTTTGCTTTGGCTATTCTGTCTGTTTGTAGATGTCTGATTACCGCCTAAACTTTGTGTGCGTTTAAATGCATTTAAAATTTTTTACAGCAAATAAAGTACAAAATGAATATAGTTTTAGGGAAAAACTTTGCCCCAATATTGGATAAATTTAAATGAAATAAGGTGAAAGAAACCTTGTGAAGTTTTATCAAAAGGAAAATAGAATTAGGGCAGGGGAAGAACGTGCCTGTTTGATCCTTTATGTGCAGAATTCTTCCATTAGTTAATAGGAAAAGCAGCATTGGAGGCAGGGAGCACACTTCCAAATAGAGGTGCTGGTTCATGGTCCTGCCCTTTGCCACTTTAGATGGGGCCTGCAGGCCTCAGCCTCAGAGACGTGGAAGCAAACAGCAAATCTGAATCTTCAACTCCTAAAACCTTATCTTGTGCATAATTTTATAAAGTGCTCACAAAAGAAATTTTCACCCTATAAAAATACATTCCTTTTCAGTATCATTTGCAATTCTTCCTTTTTCCTTTTTTAAAGGAAAAATGAAATCTGTCTTAAAGACTATAAGATCTCTACTAGATATTCAGATCCTCTGATCTGGCTCAAATCAAAAAAGGCCAGTAACTGAATCTGGTTCATTAGTTACTATATTTCATCAGTTCAAAGATGCATATATATCTACTTTTCTACATCTCTGAAATGAGAAGCATCTTATAATTACAATTGGCAGTATTTTAGTGATATCTAAAATAATGGAGCATTTTACATCTAATGGTATAATGAAGATAATATTTACTTTTTCTGTTTTCTGTTTTTTTAAGTCACAACTCAGAAGTATATGAAGGAAAGTTCTGATCAGCTGACATCCTGTTAATGTGAGATATTTCTAGTCTTTATTCAGTGATAGATTTAATTATATTTAAAATTTTAAATAGTGTTTTTCACATTTTAATTTTAAAATTAATTTAATTTTTTAATTATGATAAACCTCAGATTTTATATATATATGGAAAAACTAGCATAATGAGTGTGTTTACTCAGATTTAATCAATATTAGCACATGACCAACATCATTTTTTTATGCTCCCAGATCTCAGTTTTTTCCACTGTTCTGTTCCCAAGCTTGGAGTATTTTGTCAAAAATCACAATCATCATATTATTTAATTAGTATTATTTAATTTATAAATTTAGCATGTCTCTAAAATACGTAGATTTTTAAAAATTATGTAGCTGAATGCTGTTGTCACAAAATAATCATCACATAATTATTAACCATAAATTTCTATTATAAAATATCTAATGTTAAAAATAACTTAAAACTACTAAAATGGATAAAACTAATATTCTAGAAAATTTATTTTAAGAAATTTCAAAATTAAAAGAAAGCATATTCTCACCATCCTTTAATAACCAATATTAATATTTGGGCACATTGTCTTCTGGTCACACAAAGACATACACATACTGTATGTTAGACCCATTTTCCTATGATAATAATATTCTTTATATGTCAGACTGCATGATATTTCATAAAGTGAATGGATGTGTTGTAACTTATTTATAAACCTTTTGGTTTTTGCTGTTATGACTTTCAGTGCAGTGAACAATCCTTATACTGACTCTGCTTCTTTCTCATCATTTTCTCTAATTACTCTTGAGAATGTCAGATACTGAGTTACTGGATGTGATCATTTTTAAGTTAGGCCTCAGTACAGGTTTCTAAATTGCTTTTCAGAATAGTTCTCAAATTTTACTTCTACCATTTTTATTTCGTCCAGAATCAAATGGTCCAAATAGACATACCTTTTTTGGGGGGAGAGAGGGGCTTGGGGATTGAACACAGGGGTGCTTAACCACTGAGACAAATCCCCAGCCCTTTTTTGTATTTTATTTAGAGACAGGGTCTTGCCAAGTTGCTCAGGGTCTTGCTAAATTGCTGAGGTGGCTTTGAACTCGCTATCCTCCTGCCTCAGCCTCCCAAGCCTCTGGGATTACAGGCATGCACCACCTCATCCAGCTCCATGTAGACAAACCTTACAGAAAAACTACAAAATTCACAGTATACCTAAGAAAAGGAAAACATCTCAAGTATACAAATAAACCCATCTTTTATTTACATTTCACCTTTTTTAGACTTTTTTGGATTAAAGATGTAAAACTGTCCATCAGTTTTTACTTTTTTTTTTTTAAATATTTTTTTTTAGTTGTTGATGGACACAATGTATTTTATTGCTTTGTATGTGGTGCTGAGGATCGAACCCAGGGCCTCATGCATGTGAGGCAAGCGCTCTACCGCTGAGCTACAATCCCAGCCCATCAGTTTTTACTTTTAATAGTAGTGACTAAGTAATTATAACAAGAAAAGTTAAAAAGCAATAACTAGGATTTTTTTTCTTAGTAAATGGATGTTTTGGTCAACCTTGCACCCTTTTTTTTTTAAATTAGTTTATTTAATTGCATTTCAAGTCATAGCACATATATAGAGCTCAGTTTTTCCATTTCTCTGGTTGCAAACCAGATAAAGTTACACCAGTTGTGTTTTCATACATGCACCAAGGATAGTGATGACGATGTCAACCAGCCATCTTTACTATACCCATTCCCCTTTCCTGCCTCCTGCCTCCCCCATGTCGTGTCCAGTGTTCCTCTATCTCTCTTATGTTTCCCATTGCCACCTCCCTTATTCATCACCATCCACTAATCAGAGAGACCATTCGGCATTTGGTTTTTTGGGATTGGCTTACTTCACTTAGCATAATGCTTTCCAATTCCATCCATTTGCCTGCAAATGCCATAATTTGATTCTTTTTTATTGCTGAATAATATTCCATTGTGTATATGTACCACAGTTTCTTTATCCATTCATCTATTGAAGGACATCTGGGTTGCTTCCACAGTTTTGCAATTGTGAATTGTGCTGCTATAAACATTGAAGTGGCTGCTTTACTGTAGTGTGCTGTTTTTAAGTCTTTAGGGTATAGGCCAAGGAGTGGGATAGCT
>PVHX01020768.1:6557-31328 GCA_004024805.1 Geosciurus inauris
CAGCATTATCTAGAATTTTGTTAGAAATGCAGCATCAAACTTCCCACCTCAAAAGTCCCACCTCAAACTTCGTGAATCAAGATCTGCATTTTAACAAGATCCCTTGGTGATTCATATGCATATTAGATTTTGAGAAGCACTGTTTTATACATAGCCTTTCATCCCCCACTGCAACTCTGCTGGTTAAAGCCTGCTGCTGCATCATCTCACTAATGGAAGCTACCCCACAATGGCCTCTATTAACTCCTCTGCTTTCAGTGTTGTGGGTCTCTAATTACTTCTACAAAAATCAGTCTTTCCATCATAGCATAACAAATCTAACCTTGTTCCTCTATTTCCTTTTTTCTTTCTTTTTTTCTTTTTTTTTTTAGTGCTGCAGATTATACCCAGTGTCTCACATACTAAGCATGTACTCACTCTTCCATTGAGCTATACCCCCAACTCCATTCCTCCCTTTCTTAAAGCAAGTCAGTGGTCACATACTATACTTGGAATAAGATCTTTGCTGACCACTCCTCCACATTCCCCTCCTTGCCTTCCATGTACAAGCCAGACTAGACTATTTTTAATTTTCCTTTTGGTCTTAATATGTACCAATTTCTTTCCCTATAACGTTCTCTCATCATCTGTCCAGCATTTGTGGACATTTTTAAACTACCATACTGGCAGTGTTTCATACTTTTATACACTGAACCACCATGCCCTTGTGATGCTTTGCAGAAGTCAAAACTGTGCCTCTTGAATGGCTGAGCACCTCAAATGAGAACTGTGTCTGGTGCAGCACTGTCAAAGGTTCACTTACTGCTGCATCCCTACTGTTAGGGGTGATGGCCCACATGTAACCACTATAGTGGCAATGGCTGTGGGCTCTGTTCATAGGCTATACTGGATTATGCTATGAGTGGTGGCTTCAATGGAGGAAAAAAATGCTGAGCCCTCAAGGACTGACATTACCTACCAGGAGCCTTAGGGAATACCACTGGCACAGTAGTAGCAGCAGTACAGATTGACTCTAATTATATGAGATAAAACAGTTTAAGTGCCCTGAACTAACATGACGTTAAGCTTTGTGAGGATTTCAGTGAAGTACTAAAATGGGGCAGACTTGAAAGTGGTTAGTCTAATTAAGAAGTTCAGGGTTGGGGTTGTGGCTCAGTGGTGGAGCACTTGCCTGGCACGTGTGAGGCCCTCGGTTCGATCCTCAGCACCACATAAAAAGATAAATAAAAGTATTGTGTCCATCTACAATTTAAAAGTACATTTTTTTAAAAAGAAGTTCAAATTGAAGAAATGGAAAACTGATTATCACAGCCAAGTTAGAATAAAAATGTAATTGAGAGTGAAATTATAAAGTATAAAACCATCCATTAAACTTATCTGTTATTGGGGTAGGATGGTAGCTCAGTGGTAGAGAGGTCACCTCGCATGCGGGAGGCCCTGGGTTCAATCCTCAGTACCACATAAAATAAAGATATTTGAGTCCATCTACAACTTTAAAAAAATGAAAAATAACTTATATGTTATTAATAATTTCCTTGCTTTAGAACTGTAATGGAGCCGGGCGCGGTGGCTCAAGCCTGTAATCCCAGCACTTAGGGAGGCTGAGACAGGAGAATCACGAGTTCAAAGTCAGCCTCAGCAATGGCGAGGCACTAAGCAACTCAGTGAGACCCTGTCTCTACATAAAAAACACAAAATAGGGCTGGGGATGTGGCTCAGTGGTCGAGTGCCCTTGAGTTCAATCTCCAGTACCAAAAAAAAAAAAGAACTGTAATGGAAGAGGCTATTCTTACTGTATAGAGTTCATTGAGACGGTATAGAACTTAAGGCTGGGACAAGATGTTAAGATATTATTGCTAGTAAGCTAATTGGAATAAAAGGATTTTTCTTCCAAAAATACTGTCATGACCACTAATTTTTTTTTTCTGAAGAACTCCCCTTGGTGGCTGGGATTGTGGCTCAGTGGTAGAGTGATTGCCTCACATTCATAAGGCACTGGGTTCGATCCTCAGCACCACACAAAAATAAAGATATTGTGTCCATCTACAACTAAAAAAAAAAGAAAAAAGAACTCCCCTTGCCCAGTTCCCTGGACATTAAGAAACCTTATGATTACAGTTTATCTTTGCTTGTGGTTTTCTGACAAGGAAAGTGCTCTGACAAGTGGACAGTCTTATTCAGGTCCTGTGGCAATTACTGTTCATTCTACGATTGAGTTTAAACTCATCAGTCTTTTTGCTGAGTCAAGGCAGCATGAGCCAGGCCTGAAGGGAACGGTCATCTAGGAACACTGACAACAACATATTTCTGGAAGTACAAAGCTGAGAACTAGGCTCTGGGACAATATGAGACCATACTAAGCATAAGGCCCTCCTTGACTGGCCAGCTGGCTACTCGAATGTCTTCCTTACTGTCTCGCCAAAGTAGTGACAATTCACAGATTTGCAAAATATTGGAAAACAATAGACCTCTATTCTTTTTGCCCTTTCTGGTGGCAACAATCCTTTTTTTTTTTTTTTGGTACCAGGGATTGAACTTGGGGGCACTCAATCACTGAGCCATATCCCCAGCCCTATTTTGTATTTTTTTGACAGGGTCTCACTGAGTTGCTTAGGACCTTGCCATTGCTGAAGCTGGCTTTGAACTCACGATTCTCCTGCTTTAGCCTCTCAAAGTGCTGGGATTATAGGCATGCGCCCGCACCCAGCTTTCCTCCTGTCCTTTGAAGGTCTGACACTAACACTTCTAAGGTTTCCAATCAGAATCAGAATCACTGACGGTTCAAAGGATGAATATGTGACCTGATCTGGGCCAATGATACTCAGCCCAGACTTTTGTAGGAACTATTGGGAAAGAAGTGTTTCTGCTAAGGGTGCTAGAGTAGCAAATGAGTCTGGGCCCTAACATGCTATGACATGAGAAATGCTGTTTGAGTATGAGGGTGAGACAGGAAAAGCAGAACTGACAGATGTGTACAATTTTCTGATGCCAGAGTCTGAGCTGTATTGGATTGAGCCTGGACTTTACAGGATGGTGAGTCAAGACTTTCTCTTTTTTACTTAAATCAATTTGAGTTAGGTTTCTGTCACTTGAAACCACTAGAGTTATGACTAATACACTACCAATTAACTCCCTTTTCTGCAGAAATGCTCAGAACTGTTCAATAAATCACTGAGACATGAATCAGAAGCTCATGAATGATGAAATGAAAGAAAAGAACTGGCAATGAGCCTTGGAACTAGCTAAAGATAGATAACTGAATAAAAACAGCACTCAGTAGAGACTGATACCAATAAGTTGAAATAATTTTTGTTGCTATGGTAACAAAGTGCAAAGGAAAAAAATGAGAAAGGATTTTTTTAAAAGAGAGGTTTTAACCTCAGATTATGCAGTGAAAACCAGGGAAGAAGAAAGAGAGCAGAAAGCAAGACACTAAGTCTTTGTTTTATGTAAAAAAGAGGATAAAAGCTGTTCTAAAAATAGTATAATTTCATATAAACTTTCAGTGTAAAGTTTATATATACCCTATAAATTATTATATAATAATATAAATTATTAACCCATTACTATAAAATAAAAAAACTGTAATACATATAGCAAAAATCATGTTTTGAACCAGGAAGTGTATTAGATGTTTCCTTACAGATATAAATGGAGAAGAAATGTCAAGCAATCATAAACAACAATGTCAGACACCAGAAAATTAGATGAATAAAGGTTAGACAAAATGTAACAAATGAGCCAAATTTAAATAAATAAGAAAATAGAAAGAACTTAAATTTCTGTATGAAAATGTCAGATTTTAAAAGGCACTGTGAAGGGGCTGGGATTGTAGCTCAGTGGTAGAGCGCTTGCCTCGCATGCGTGAGGCCCTGGGTTCGATCCTCAGCACCACATACAAAGCAATAAAATAAAGACATTGTGTCCAACTACAACTAAAAAAAAAAAAAAAAAAAAAAAAAAAAAAAAAAAAAAAAAAAAAAAAAAAAAAAAAAGGCACTGTGAAAGGGCTGGGCCTGTAGCTCAGTGGCAGAGTGCTTGCCTAGCATGTATGAGGCACTGGGTTCAATCCCTAGCACCACATAAAAATAAACAAATAAAATAAAGGCATGCTGTCCATCTACAACTACAAAAAAAAAAAAAAAAAAAAGCACTGTGAAACCACATGCACCAAATAACATAGCAACCCAAACCAGGAAACCAAAATCTTTATAACTACAAAAAATAGAAACAGAGTTATAACAAAATGAATTACAAGTAAACAAAAACAAAAATATGAGTTAAACAGCAGACACAAAAAACAGATGCTGAATTCTATATCTACATAAATTATATCACCATCACCACCCCTAATGTCCCTGGAACATTTTCAAAATTTTTTTCTTCACTAAACCAAAATAATTTTTTTGAGGGGCGGGGTACTGGAGATTGAACTCAGGGGCACTTACTGAGCCACATCCCCAGCCCTATTTTGTGTTTTATGTAGAGACAGGGTGTCACTGAATTGCTTAGCGCCTCACCATTGCTGAGGCTGGCTTTGAACTCTTGATTCTCCTGTCTCAGCCTCCCTAAGTGCTGGGATTACAGGCTTGCGCCACCATGCCTGGCTCCCAAAATAAATTTTATTAAATTCAAATAAGCAAAAGTTGATCCTCTGATCACAGCACAATTTAGCAAATAATAAAACCTATTTTAAAATGAACAAACATCTTACTGAGTACTTCAGTACCACTAAATAATGTTTTGGTTAAGGAAGAAATATGAACAGAGTAACACTTTTTAGAAAACCATAAAAATTAAAGAATTACTGTAACTACTGTTACACAGTTGGAGGACAATACTTTATTTTCTCCCTCCCTTCCTCCCTCCCTTCTTTCCTTCCTTCCCTCCCTGGAGATTAAACCCAGGGGTGCTTCACCATTGAGCAACATCCCTACCCCATTTTATTTTGAGACAGGGTCTCACTAAATTGCATAGGGCCTCACTAAGTTGCTGAGAATGGTCTTGAACATGCAATCCTCTGCCTTATCTGCCTGAGCCACTGGGATTACAGGTGTGCACTACTGTGCCCTGCTGAAGGACAATTCTTTTAATATTAGGCTAAAGCCTGGGCTGGAGAGCAGCTACTTTTTATCTCCTTTTCTGGGTTCTTCTTGTCTATTTTTTTAAATTTCACTGTCCTCTTCCTACCAGTTAGAAGCTTTCAGCTCTAAGCCCCCAAAGGCCTAAATCAAACAGAACAAAGACCAGGGTGAGACAAACACAGCACCTGGAGCACAATAGTTAGAAAGATAATCTCAGGGTCGTGCAAATGCAGCATCAGCATCTGAGAGAGAGCGTAACTATTCTGTCTTTGGAGCTCAGTTGTCTTATCTTAGTCCTGGCCCTGACAAGCCAAATTGGTATGAACAGTAAGGACTTTCTGATTTAACATAGGTAAGATTCTGGTTCTGCTTCCTTGCTGTTTTTGAGGCTTGACCCTCTTCCATGCATTAGCATTGTCTTAGTAAGCTTTGTATTACTATAACATAATACCACAGATGGAGTAGTTTGTTAAGATATAACTTTGGGCAGGGAATATGGCTCAGTTGGTAGAGTGCCTGCCTCACATGCACAAGGCCCTGGGTTTAATCCCCAGAACTATACACACAAAAAAGGCATAGTTTTATTTCTTACAGTTCTGGAGACTAGGAAGTCCAAGGTCAAGGGGCTGAATCTGGTGAGGGCATACTTCATTGCATCACAACTTGGTAAAAGGCATCACATGCAAGGGAGGGAGGGAGGGACAGCATGACAACTCAGATTTCTCTTCTTCTTCTTATAAAGCCACTAGTCCCATTAAGGAGACCCCATTATTATGACCTCATCTAATCCTAATTGTTTTCCAAAAGCCTCACCTCTAAATACCATCAATAGATGAATTTGGGGATTAAGTCCCCAACACATGAATTTTAAGGGGACACATTCAAACTACACCAGGATTCATCCTCAGGCTATTAGGACTTTGGCTGTGGTATCCCATTCATGAAGGCTGTACTCTTGTGACCTAATCACCTCCAAAAGTTTCTACCTCCTACTATCATCATAATGTGAATTCAGGCTTCTATGTATGAATTTTGGAGTTATACAAACAATCCATAGATAAAGTTTATACCCTTTTCCTCCAGACTTCTCCCATTCAGCATAATGCCTTTGAGATTCATCTAAGTTGTGTGTATTAATTGTTTTTATATTTTGATTGCTAAAGAATATTCCATTCAATTTTATGGATATATCACTTTGTTTATCTGTTCACCAGGGGAAGGACATTTATATTTTTTACAGTTTGGAATTATTATGAATGGAGCTACTTTGAACAGTTTTGTACAGGTTTTGGTGTGAATATAGTTTTCATTTCTTTAGAGCAAACAACCCAGGAGTGGGATTGCTGGGTGATATAGTAAATGTATGTTTAACTTTATAAGAAACTGCCCAATTGTTTTCCAGAGTGATTGTGTATTTCATATTTCTATTAGCAATATATGAGTATTTGAGTTACTTCACATTCTGGCCAACGCATGGCATTGTCAATATTTTTTATTTTAGCTATCTAACAGGTATACAGTTAAGAGCTGGGGGTATAGCTCAATGGTAGAGTGCTTGCCTAGTAGATATATAATGGTATCTCCTATGTCTTCATCTACAAGTTTTATAGTTTAACATTTTAATTTATAATTCTGATTTTTTTTTTTTTTTTTTTTGGAGACAGGGTCTCCTTATATTACCCACCTGGAACTCATGGGCTCAAGTGATCCTCCTGACTCTGTCTCCCAAATGCTGGAACTGCAAGTGTGCACTAGCACACCTAGCTTCTTATTCTTTTTTTTTTTTTTTTTTGGTACCAGGGATTGAACTCAGGGGCACTCGACCACTGAGCCACTTTCCCAGCCCTATTTTTTGTTTTTTTTTTTATGTAGAGACAGGGTCTCACTGAGTTGCTTAGCACCTCGCCTTTGCTGAGGCTGGCTTTGAACTCGAGATTCTTCTGTCTAAGCCTCCCAAAGTGCTAGGATTACAGGCATGTGCCGCCACGCCCAGCTTTCTTATTCATTTTGAGGTGATTTTTGCATAAGGTATGAGGCTTAGATTGAGGTTCATTTTTTTACCCATGGAGATTCAATTGTTCCACAACTATATGTCAAAAACACTATACTTTCTCCATTGAATTACTTTGGCAGCTTTGTAAAATATCAATTGGAAGGAGATAACATCAGGAGACATAGTAGAATAGTAAGCTCCAGGACTCTGTCCATCTATAGAAACAACATAACAGGATTAGGAGAATGTGGGATTTCATTAAGTGGACCAACATATTCATAGGAATCCAAGGAAGGGAAGAGAGAGAGAAAGGGACAGGAAAAAATTTGAGGAAAAAATGGCTCAAAACTCCCCAAATAAGTGAAGATACACATCTAAGAAACTCAGGTTCCAAGCAGGCTAATCTCAAAGAGATCTAAACTAAGACATAGTATATACAGATTGTATGAACTCAAAGACATTGAGAGATTTTAAAGCAACAAGATAGAAACAACTTACCACGTACATGGGTTTCTCAATAAAATTAACAGCTGATTTGTTTTTTTGTTTTTGTTTTTTTTTGGTTAAAACTCATGAAGGCCAGAGGCAGTGAAATGATATATTTAAAGTTCTTAAAGAAAAACAAATCTCTGTTAAACAAGAATTCTATAATCAGCAAAATTATTCTTAAAGAGTAAAGGAAAAGGGGCTGGAATTGTAGCTCAGTGGCAGAGCACTTACGTAGCATGTGTGAGGCATTGAATTCAATTCTCAGTACCACATATAAAATAAATGAATAATAAAGGTCCATCAACATCTAAAAAAATTTTTAAAAAGAATAAAGGAAAAATCAAGATATTTAAAGATAAATAAAAGCTGAGGGAGGGGGCTGGGGCTATAGCTCAGTGGTACAGCACTTGCCTAGCATGTGTGAGGCACTGGGTTTGATCCTCAGCACCACATATAAATAATAAATGAATAAAATAAAGACCCATCAACAACTAAAAATTATTATAAAAAAAAAAAAAGCTGAGGGAGTTCATTACCAATAACCTGCATCACAGAACTGCTAAAGGTAAAACTGAAAAACATAATGAAAAAATTAAAGAACACTAGTATATGTAATTTTATAGGTAAATATAAAAGCCAAGTTATTGGCCTTTTGATTTGGTTTGTAATTTCTCTGTTTTTCTCTTTCTCTTTTGTTTGTTTGTTTTTTGTTTTTTTTTAGGTACCAAGGATTGAACTTAGGGATACTTGACCACCGAGCCACATCCAAAGCCCTATTTTGTGTTTTATGTAGAGACAGGGTCTCACTGAGTTGCTTAGTGCCTTGCTGTTGCTGAGGCTGGTTTTGAACTTGTGATTCTCCTGTCTCAGCCTCCCAAAGTGCTGGGATTACAGGCATGCTTCACTGAGCCCGACTGTTTTTCCTATATGATTTAAAAGATTAAAGCTTGAAAAAAGCATAAAACAATAACAGTAAGCCTATATAAATGTAAGCTTACATATACATATTATACAATGTGTAGAATTCAATTTATTCAAAAATAGAGAAACTGAGATGTACAAAAGCAGAGTGCTTCTATACTATTACATTTTGATAAAGGACATTATATTTTGTTACTAATATATGATAATTATAAACATATATGTACCTAACAAAGGAGCCATGAAATATATAAAGCAAAATGGACAGAACTGAAGGGAGAAATAGATAGTCCCACAAAATAGAGATTTTAGTACTCACTTTCTTTTAAAAATTTTTTTAATATATATATTTTTAGTTGTAGATGGACGCGATACCTTTATTTTATTTATTTTTTTTATGTGATGCTGAGGATTGAACCCAATGCCTCACACGTACAAGCACTGTACCACTAAGCTACAACCCCAGCCCAGTACCCACTTTCAATAATGGAAAGAACAACTAGACAGAAGAACAATAAACAATAAGGAAATAATGAACAACACTATAAACCAGTTACTCTCAATAGTCATGAACAGAACACTCTGCATAACCACAGCAGAATATACATTCTTCCCAAGTGCTAATGGAATATTCTCCTGCATAGACCATATGGTAGTAGGCCACAAGTCTTACTAAAATTTAAAGGTTGAAATCATTCAAAAAGCATCTTTTCCAATCATAGTGGAGTGAAACTAGAAGTGAATAACAGGTATAAAACTGGAAAACTCACAAATATGTGGAAATTAAACAAAATACTCTTAAGAAGCCAGTAGGTCAAACAAGAAATAACAGGAAATTAGAAAATACCTTGAAAAATTTAAAAGAAAACACAATATGCTGAAACTTAAGGGATGCAATGGTCAGAAGGAAATCTATAGCTATAAATGTCTACATTTAAAAGGAAGGATAATAAAAAGGGAGGGAAGGATAAAAAAGAAAAAATCAAAAACAAAAGAAGGATCTCAAATCAGTAATCTTGGCACCTTAAAGAAATAGAAAAGGGGGCTGGATGGAGCGCTTGTCTGGCGTGTGAAGTACTGGGTTCAATTCTCAGCACCACATATAAATAAATAAATAAAATAAAGGTCTATTGACAACTAATGTGTGTGTGTGTAAAATTTTTTTTAAAAAGTGGAAAAGGAAGAGCAAACTAACCCAAATCTAGGAGAAGGAAGTAAATAATAATGACTAGAGTAGGCACAAATAAAATAGAAGGAAAACAACAGAAAAATCAATAAAATCCCAAGTTAATTCTTTTTTTATTTTTGCTACTGTGGATTGAACTCAGGGGCACTCAACCACTGAGCCACATTCCCAGCCCTATTTTGTTTTTTATGTAGACACAGGGTCTCACTGAGTTGCTTAGTGCCTCGCCATTGCTGAGGCTGGCTTTGAATTCCTGATTCTCCTGTCTCAACCTCCCAAAGTGCTGGGATTACAGGCATGTGCCACTGCGCCCAGCTCCCAAGTTAATTCTTCAAAAATCCATCAATAAAACAGATAAAGGAAAAAAGACACAAATAGTTAACATCAGAAATTAAATAAGGGACATTACCATCCTTGAAGAGATACAAAAGGATTATAAGACAATACTATGAATAATTATGTCAACTAATTAGATAACATAAAAGAAATGGACAAATTCCCTGAAAGGCACAAATGACCTAAACTGATGCAAGAAGAAATAGAACATCTGAACAAATCCATAATGTGTAAAGAGGTTGAATCAGTAACCAAACATTCTCATTGAGATCCTTTTTTGTGTGTGTGTAGTGCTAGGGATTAAACCCAGGGCTTCGGGCATGCTAGGTAAGTGATCTACCACTGAGTCATATCCCCAGCCTCCACCAAACACTCAAGCCAAGAAAACTTTGGGACCACAGGTTCTCACAGGTGAATTCTACCCAACATTTAAAGAATTGCTAGGATGCAGGAGGCCAAAAAAGGGTTCTATCTCCAGAACCAAAAAAAAAAAAAAAATGATGAATAAGAGGAAGAAGAAGGAGAATGTCAGTCTTCCTCAAACTCTACCTAACTCATTCTATGGGATCATTTGTTTATTTATTTATTTAAATATATTTTTAGTTGTAGATGGACACAATATCTTTATTTTATTTATGTGGTGCTGAGGATCAAACCCAGTGCCTCATGCATGTGAGGCAAGTGCTGTACCACTGAGCCACAATCCCAGCCCCCATTTATTATTTTATTTTATTTTACTGGGGATTGAACTCAGGGGTACTCGACCACTGAACCACATCCCAGCCCTATTTTGTGTTTTATGTAGAGACAGGGTCTCACTGAGTTGCTTAGCACCTTACCATTGCTGATGGCTGGCTTTGAACTCATGATTCTTCTATTTCAGCCTCCCAAAGTGCTGGGATTATAGGCGTGTGCCACCACGCCCAGCTCTATGGGATCATTTAAAAACATCATGATAAAAAAAATAGACCAATCTGTTACAATGCAAAAATCCTCAACAAAATATTAGCAAATGATGGGGCTGGGGTTGTGGCTCAGTGGTAGGGCATTTGCCTTGCATGTGTGAGGCAC
The DNA here is from genome assembly GCA_004024805.1 of Geosciurus inauris. Lineage (NCBI taxonomy): Eukaryota > Metazoa > Chordata > Mammalia > Rodentia > Sciuridae > Geosciurus > Geosciurus inauris. The sequence goes on from PVHX01020768.1 coordinate 17,638, forward strand.
TGGGTTCGATTCTCAGCACCACATATAAATAAATAAAATAAAGATCCATTGGCAACTAAAAAAATATTTTAAAAAATTAGCAAATGAACTAAAAGCATTTAAAATAATTATTAACCATGACCAAGTGGGACTTATTCCAAGAATGATAGGTAGTTTAACATAATAATTTATCAATGTAATACATCACATTTATAGAGTAAAAGGGGCTTAGGGTTGTAGCTCAGTGGTAGAGTGCTTGCCTAGCATGTGTGAGGCAGTGGGTTTGATCCTCAGCACCACATAAAAATAAATAAATTAATTAAAGATATTGTGTCCACCCACAACTAAAAAACAATTCAAAATATTTTTAAAGGATAAAAGAAGGGCTGGGGCTGTAGCTCAGTGGTAGAGTGCTTGCCTAGCATGCGTGAGACACTGGGTTCGATCCTCAGCACCACATACAAATAATAAATGAATAAAATAAAGATCCATCAACAACTAAAAAATTATTTAAAAAAAGAATAAAAGAAAAAATTACACAATCATCTCAATACTGAAAAGGCATTTGATAAAACTCAATGCCCTTTACAATAAAAAATGTTCAACAAACTATGAATAGAAGGAAACTACCTCAACATAATAAAAACCATATGTGAAAATTCCACAGCTCACATCATGGCCAATGGTGAAAGACTAAAATGTTTTCTCTAAGGAATAAGGCAAGGATACCCACTTTGCCACTTCAACTTAACATAGGATTGGAAGTCAGAGCTTGAGAGATTAAATAAGAAAAAGAAATAAAAGCCATCTAAATTGGAATTGGAAGCCATCTAAATTGGAAAGGAAGAAGTAAAATTTTCTTCACAGATAATACGTTCTTAGATGTATAAAACTCTGAAGATTCTAGGGAAAAGAAGTTAGAAATAGTAAATGAATTTAGTACAACATGGCAGAAGGGTGGAACAGAGGAAGCTGCTCACCTCATGTTAGTCAGGAAGAAAAAAGAGAAGAAGAAAGAGGGGCTAGAGCCTGGCATGGTGGTACATGCCTGTAATCCCAGTGGCTCAGGAGGCTGAGGAAAGAGGATCATAAGTTCAGTCTCAGCCACAGCGAGATACTAAACCATTCAGTGAGAACCTGTCTCTAAATGAAATACAAAATAGAGCTGGGGATGTGGCTCTGTGGTTGAGTGCCTGAGTTCAATCCCCGTAAGAGTGAGTTTTTAAAATAATGTGATTTTAAAATGAGAAAAAGATCAAATAGACATTTTCCCAAGTAAGACATACACGTGTCCAACAGCTACATGTTAAGGTGTTCAACATCAGAAATTACCAGGAAAAACACATGCAAATTACATTGAGATATCACCTTATACCTATTAGGGTGGCTATTATCAAAACATTGGAAGATAACAAGTGGGGGGGGGTGGAGAAAAAGGAGCCCTTGAAACTGTTGGGAATGTGGATTGGTATAACCATTATGGAAAACAGCATGGCTGTTTCTAAAGAAATTAAAAATAGCGAACTATCATAGGACTCAGCTACCTCTCTTCTGGGCAAATACTCAAGGAAGTGAAATAACCTCATCACGATATCTGCAGTCATGTTCATTGAAGCATTATTCACAATAGACAAGGTAGGGAAACAACCTATGTGTCTATTAACAGATTAACAGTTTAAAAAACTTGTGAGCTGGGTGCAGTGGCACGCACCTGTAATCCCAGCATTTAGGGAGGCTGAAACAGGAGAATCTTGAGTTCAAAACCAGCCTCAGCAACAATGAGGCACTAAGTAATTCAGTGAGACCCTATCTTTACATAAAACACAAAATAGGGCTGGGGAGGTGACTTAGGGTTGAGTACCCCTGAGTTCAATCCCTGGTATGAAAATAAATAAACAAACAAACAAAATTGTGATATATATACCATATATACATATATCTACCTTCTGCAACCCCAACCCTGGGCCCCACCTCCATACTGTAACTGGTCCATACTGTAACAGTGGTCCCTTCACTTTCTGAATATAGCCCTCATTGCTCCATGGTTTATTTATTTTTTTAAATTTTTTTTCTCTCTTCTCCCCTCTCCCCTCCCTAACAAGATTAAGGAGACAGTGTTATCTTTTCTCCCCCTAGTTAATTGCCCTTGAGCACACCCTCAACAGGAAGGAGATGCCTGCTGAGGATCTGGGAAGTGAATATCTCCCAAATTAACAAGTGAATCCTAACATGCCACCAGGGCACCCTAGGACTCCCTACCAGAGCACACCTGGAATGTAACTCTTGAAGTCCCCTTAAAACACCCCTGTCCCTCCTGATTGAGAGAGCCACAGCCCTTGGGGACAGGAGTCCCCTGTGTTTCTCCTTTGCTAGCAAAGCAATAAACCTTCTTTTTCCTTTTTCTCAAAACTGTGTCCTCATTATTAAATTGGCATTGATTGGCATTGGGTACAGGGACTGAGCTTCTGGTTACAAATTTTGGTGACCCAGATGGGACCCAAAAGCAGCCCTTTCCCTGCCCCTGCCCCAGCTTTCTTAGGCATGCCAGGCACTTTAAGCACCTGCACTTCCATGATGAGGATGTAAGGTAAATGCTTTTAGAGCTGACTACTGGAAAGTTAGGAGATGGGTGAGTGTGCATTGGGTCGAAACGAGCCAGAGGAGCTATTCCTATAAGTAAATGGAGGGACTGATGGACCTTCCTAGGAGTTGCCAAAGCCCCTTTGCTTCAGGGAACTTCCACCTTCCTTCCCTGCACTGTAAGGATTGCTCCATCTTGGTCAACTTTGAGAAAAAGGAAATGGAATTTAGTAAAGGAGCTATCTGGTAAGCTCCCCTGGTGTGCACACCTAGACCTTTGATTCTACACTTCTACTTCCCCTTTGTGGGAGCATCTAGTCCCCTTGTGGAGACATCTGTGGGGCCGCTGGTGTAGGAGTCATGGTTAAGCAGGAGTTGGGAACTTGGGAGATTTTTCCCCATCTGATCTGTCTGTTTTAAAGGTTTCCATCTGTTGGCCATGGTTTGGGGATCCTCTCTGCTTGTCTGTCATTATGTTTTTTTGTTTGTATCTGTCTCTGGCCCTTTTAAGACATGGGCAATAATATGTTGATTGTATAGATTGTTTCTTGGGAAAGATCTTGGCTGAATGGGCCACCCATAGACGTAAACATGTCTAAGGAAAAGATAATGTTTTACTCTAACACTCTGGTCTTTGAATGGTTTTCTGAATTATTGTACAATTTTGCAGTTGGGAGTTGGTGTGGTGTGTCAAAGATAAAATAAGTAAAAGATTCTGTATGTACAGGCATGTATGCAATTACATAATAGGGAGCCTTTTTTTGTGTGTGTGTACCAGGGATTTAACTCAGGGTACTCCACCACTGAGCCACATCCCCAGCCCTATTTTGTGTTTTATTTAGAGACAGGGTCTCACTGAGTTGCTTAGTGCCTTGCTGTTGCTGAGGCTGGCTTTGAACTCCTGATTTTCCTGTCTCAGCCTCCCAAAGTGCTGGAATTACAGGCATGCACCACTGTGCCCGGCTATAAGGAAACTTAACAGTCAAAAATTAAGTTGGATCCAAAAAGGTGCTGCCTCTAATGTGTGAGCATGGCAGCACACTAAAGGAGCATTAAGAAAAAAAAAGTTTTTCCTTTCAACCCAATGCTGACAGTCTGAGCACCACCTCTCAGCCTGGCCCCAGGCAACTGCAAATCATCCTGCTGCATAGATCAGGGACACCAGTCCTGGGATAAAGGGGGAAAAAAAAAACTCAGGAAAGCTGCCTGGTCTAATGGGTGAAAAGGATCTGGCCTCTACTCTGTTTTCCAGCCACTCTTTGCCCATGAGAACGAAATTGTTTGAGAACAGGTCTCAGTTTGCTGCTTCTGCAGACAAATTAAATATATGTGGGCTGTAGGTCTCACTGATTTTCTTTCTGTTTTTTTTTTTTTTTTTTTGTACCAGGGATTCCTCCCACTCCCCCAAATCTAACTTCTTTCTGGGTTCTTGTCTCATGGGTTCAAAGAATGAAATGTGGGCTGGGATTGTAGCTCAGTGGTAGAGCACTTGCCTCGCATGCGTGAGGCCTTGGGTTCAATCCTCAGCACCACATACACGCAATAAAATAAAGACATTGTGTCCATCTACAACTAAAAAAAATTAAAAAAAAAAAAGAATGAAATGCATACATGATGGCAGAAGGCAAAAATAAAAACAGTAAAATTAATTTTGAATGAGAAAAAAAAAAGTGAAACTCCCTGTCATGTGAGGGGGGAAACTGGTGGAAAGCTTTTCCATTTGAGTATACTAGCCTGGCAACTTAAGGCTTCTGGATATAGGCACTGATCGGAGTCCACGCTGAACAGACATTAAAAGCATTGGGACTAATCGTTGGGATCTATGCTGTACAGGTGTTGGGAAGGTATAAAAGCTATTGGCTTGGCCCATGACTTTCTATTTCACTATATGCTTTTAGCCCTTAAGTCTGAATTTCTTGTAACTGCCATTCGGATCCACCTCCATTTCCATTTTCCCATTATTTTGGGAACAAAGGAGTGGACTGGACTACTTAACCTCACAGAGTTGCCTTTACATTTGAAAAAAAAAAACACCTTACCTGGGACAAAGTACACTCATTGTCTGATGATTAACTAGCCTATCTTAATGGGGGATTAAAAAAATAAAAGCTGCCAGCCACAAGGAATGGGGCCATAGGTTCCACTACTATTAAATAAAGTTATAACCTGGGGACAAAATAGTCTTCCATTTTTAAGATCTGACAAGATGCCCTATTTGGCCAAAGGACACTTCTGGGTGCAGCCCTACCTGTTGCCCAAAAAGCTGAAATACAAGGGCCTCCCATAGTCTCCATGAATTCAAGCACCTATATCTTGGCTCTGCTGATTTCTGCAGAGATCCCTAACAATCTTTGTGTGGTCAGCGTGACCTTCAATGAACAGACTGCCTTAGATACATAGATATATAGAAAGAGAATCTCTGGTACAATTGACAGTGGGGAACTCACTTAAAGTTGATGGCATTATGATGATAAGGGAGACTGGTCAAACAATAATAACCTGTGCTCCAAACCCTTCAGCACAAACTGGAAGGGAAAAAGATTTAAGGCACAGTTGTTTTTTTTTTTTTTTAATATGCCAGACTGTCAGATCCCTCTACTGGGATAACATTTTGTTATATAAATTAAATATACAGCTAACATTCTCACCCAAAAAGTAACAACTTCATTTACAAGTGCCTTCCAGGAAAACAAAACAGAACCTGTTCTGCTGGAGGTCTCCTAGAAGTGAAAAAGGCCTTTTAGGCCAAAGGAACCCTGAAAAAAGTGATCAATGTTATCTTAATCAAGATTATTTCAAGAGGAAATAACATGTCCCTGAGGAGAAGCTGATAACCCCTTAAGAAAAAGACATTAAGCCAGGCACGGTGGTGCAAGCCTGTAATCCCAGCACTTAGGGAGGCTGAGACAGGAGAATCACAAGTTCAAAGCCAGCCTCAGCAATAGCGAGGCGCTAAGCAACTCAGTGAGACCCTGTCTCTACATTAAACCACAAAATTGGGCTGGGGATGTGGCTCAGTGGTCAAGTGCCCCTGAGTTCAATCTCCAGTACCAAAAAAGAAAAGAAAAAGACATTAATGGGGATTAATTTGTAAGGTCAGATTGGCGATAAAGACCATGACCACTAGCCAAAGGGGTAAAAGCACGGATTTATTGGGGTCTGCTCTTGGGTGAAGTTTACTGGTCTGCCAGTGTGGACCAGGGAAGTCACACCCAAGACTAGAAGAGGCCATTTTTATGGGTAGGTTGAGGGAGGGGGATTCTCATGAAGAGGCATCTCACCTTGGTTGGCCGAGGCCCAGTGACAGGTATGGGCCAATTTCAGAGGTCAGCACATTCATTGATGATTGGTTGATGTCAGAGTGGTGAGCAGTCAACACTTTGGCCCATGTGGGAAGTCTTGGCATGCATGGGTAACTTCAGATGCCCAGCACCCCTTTGTCTAGCTGCCATCTTTCCACCCAACATTCTGACCTCTTTGATGATATAGGGCACCAACATCTGTCTGGTTACTTCCTGCTTATTGGGGGGCATCGTAGGGTGGAGGTTTGGATGTGGGGTTGGAGGGAAGGTGGCTATAGGGATGCAGGAGTGTCTGGTTGACCGTTACCCGGGCAATTTCTCTGACATGCTCATGAGCAAACCTGAGGAGGCAAGGAGCCATTAACAGTAGGACACCTATTATATGGAGGGATATAACAATTGAGGCTAGCCAGGAGATAAAGGAAGAATTTAGCCATGTGGACCAAAGAGTTTGGCAATTCTGACATATGAGTTTCTCACTTAGCTTCCGAAGGACATCAAGGTTTTGCTCCACACCCCCAGTCTTGTTGATGCAGTCTTCCTGCTGGTTAGGGGTGAAGAGTTTTATTCCTGTAAAGAGGATCAGGGAGGATGTTAGGTACAGTCTTGAGTGTCAGGGGCAGGTGGTCCTCAAGGAGAAGTAGTTGATTGACTTACTGGTTGGTGAATTTGTGTATCTGATCTTGCAGGAACTTCTGTAGGCAATTTAATAGGCATGGTCCTGAGGACTGAGGTTGAGGTAGAATGTGAAGTTTCCAGGTGATGTGAAGTCCTTTGGACACCAGTTGAACAATCTGGGAGATGAAGGCTGGTCCATTGTCAGACTGAATAGAGGCAGGTTGTCTGAACCTGGGAATAATCTGCTCAATGAGGATGGAGGTCACTGTATCTGTATCTGCAGTCTCCCTGGAGGTGGGATAGTCTTCTACCCAGTCTAAAAAAGTATCAATCAAAATGAGAAGATAATGAAGTTTTTTTTTATGTTTGGGCATATGAGTAAAGTCAATTTGCCAATCTTTGCCTGGTTGGTGGCCTCTCATCTGGTGAGTTGGGAGTTTGGGTTTGAGTCTTCCCTGTGGTGAGACTAGAGCATATCTCACAAGTGGAATGAGTCTGCTGGAGAATAGTGGAAAGATCAGGATAAAAGAAAAGAGGTTGGAGAAACCACTGGAGGGGACTGGGGCTGATATGGAGTGAGTTGTGAATTTCTTTTAGGAGGCCATGTGCATCCTGTTTGGGCAGGGCAGTTTTATTTCCCAGAAAGATCCAATTATTGTCCCCAAGTTGGCATCCCTGAGTCAGTAAGTTCTGCCGTTCCTCTGGGGAATAGTTTGGTTTGATGGAGGTGGACAGAAAAAGGATGGGAGTGGGAGAAGAGCCGGATGTCAGTCCCCGTGCCACAGAATTGGCTTTATTATTGCCCATGGCCACTGGGTTAGAAGAGTTTTGATGTCCTCAGCAGTGTATGATAGCCACCTGAGATGGTAATTGAAGGGCCTCTAGGAGCTTGGAGATTAGTGAGGTATTAATCACAGGTGACCCCTTTGTAGTAAGAAATCCTCATTCTCTCCAGATTGCAGAATGGGAGTGGGCAATCAAAAAGGCATATTTAGAGCATATTTAGATATTAACCTTTTTGCTTTTAGATAGAGTAAGTGCTCGGGTAAGAGTAAAGAGTTCAGCCTTCTGTGAGGTGGTTCCATCTGGGAGGCATTTGGCCTCTATGATGTAGGTGGCAGTAACTGCCACATAAGCAGCTTTATGGTGACCATCAGGCCCCAGCAGGGAACTGCTATCTACAAAGAGGGTCAAATTTTCTGAGGGAAGTGGGTGGTCAAAGAAGTGTTCTTGAGATGAACATGACTGTAGAGCCTCTAAGACTAGGGGGCAAGAATGACCTGTGGATGAGGGAGGTGTGGGTAAAGGGAGAAGCATTGCCAGGTTAAGAGGAGGAGAGGAGCAAAGGGTGATGGAGGGATTTTCTATGAGGAGGAGGTAAATTTCTTGTTTTCATGATGGGCTCAGAAGAGGGAGAGACCTATGTCCCAAAAGGTCCTGGAGACAATGGGTGGAAAAGATAGTGATTGGTTGTAAGAGAGTCAGTTTTAAGGCTTCCTTAGTTAAGTTCAGCTGCTGCAGCCAACACATGGAGGCATGGCAGCCAGCCACGAGTGGTAGGATCAAGTTGTTTAGAGAGATATGTGACCATAAGATGGGAGGGCCGACAGGTTGGGCAAGTAGACCTGTTATGCAATACCTTGTCTCTCATCAGTGAACAGGTGGAAAGGGTGGCCAGGGTAGCGAGAGAGGAGGAGTTGAGGTGAGGACATCTCTAAGTATGTAGAAGGCTTGGGTCACAGTAGAAGGGGAGGTAAAGGGTCCCTGTGGAGTCTCTTTGTTTGCCTGATAGAGGGGCTTGGCTAGAAGAGCAAAATTAGGGATCCAGTGGTGGAAGAAGCCAGCCAGTCCTTGGAACGAGAGAATGCAATTTGCTGTGGTAAGTGGTTGTAAGTCCCAGAGGGCTTGGATCCTGTCCACTGTGAGAGACTTAGAGTTAGGGGTCAACAGGATGCCTAGGTAAGTGAATTGAGGAACAGAGAGCTGGGCTTAGCTGGGGAAACTCTATAGCCTCGGAAACTCAGGAAATTGAGCAGTTGGGCCATATGAGCCTGCAAGGCTTGTAAAGATGGGCTGCATAGGAGGAGGTCATCTGCATACTGTAGAAGGACCCTGTCTCCCACATCACAGGAGAGTAGGTCTTGGACCAGGGCTTGCCTGAAATGTGGGGCCTGTCCTGGAAACCTTGAGGTAAGACCATCCATGTTAGTTGTTGGGATCTGTGTGTTGTGGGATTGTCCCATGTAAATGCAAAGAGGTAATAGGAATCAGTTGTAAAGGGACTGATAAAAAGGCATCTTTGAGATTAAGGACAGTGAAGAGGGAGTTGGAGGGAGAAATGTGAGAAAGGAGGGTATAAGGGTTGGGGACCACAGGGTGGGTGGGAATTACCATGTCATTTATTAAATGCAGATCATGGACCAACTGGTAGTCTCCTGAGGATTTACATACTGGGAAGATGGGGGTGTTGCAAGGGGAGTTGGTGGGGGATAAGGAGCCCCTGATCAAGTAGGCAGTCTATGATGGGTTTGAGCCCTTTTGTATGAGTAAGGGAAATAGGGAATTGGGGGCAGAAAGTAAAGTTACCTTGAAGTTTTAATTGAATATGGATGGGCATGTGGTGAGCAGCCACTACTGGTTTGGATGTGTCCCATACCTAGGGATTGACAAGGTCAGTAGGTAATGGCAGATCGGGCGAAGCTGAGACAGAGGAGAGAGTAAGGAACAAAGGTAAAAGAAGATGAGTGGAGGGCTTTTGGGGGAGAATCTGTAGGGTACTTCTTAAAAGGGAGTGGACATTGCAGCCAAGGAGCGGAACTGGACAGGAGGGGATAACTAAGAAGGAGTGAATAAATGAATGTCCCTCTAGGGTGCAGGCCAGTTTGGCTGTCCGTTTTGGAAAGGAAGGTGTACTGTCAATTCCCATAACCAAGATCTGGGATGGAAATAATGGACCAGGATAGGCAAGCAAAACAGAATAGGTAGCTCCCATATCCACCAGGAAGGTGGTGGACTTACCCGCTACCTGGAGCTTTACCCTGGGCTCAGTGAGGGTGATAGAGGTCCTCAAGTCTGGGCTTCTTAAGTCATCCACAAATCCCAGCAGTTCTAGGGAAGGGGCTGCCTGGTCGGCCATACCCCCATGTGGAGGCCCCAGGGAGGGCCAGCCATAGGACAATCACTCTTCCAGTGTCCTGCCTGCTTGCAAGTGGGACACAATCTGGAGGGAGGCCATGGGTTTGGGCACTGCCATGCCCAGTGACCTTCGCATCTGCACTTAAAGCAAGCCCCAGGCAGGGTGGATAGCTGGTGCCCCTTTTGAAGTCGAGTCAGCAGTGTAGGTCACAGGGCAGCTACCAAGGCCTGGGTTTGGAGAGCTACTTTTTTGTGTAAGCATGCCTGCTTGGCCAATTTGGCTGAGTCTTCTTTGGTATTATTAACTTTGAAAGCCATCTTGACTAGGTCTTGGACCATCCTCAGCTTGTTTGAGCCTTTTTCTTATATAGGGAGCCAATGGAGAGATAAAATGAGTTACCTGGACTGTGGCCCCAGAGGGAGAAAGCAGGATCCAGCTTTGTGTATTTGGTAAGAGCCTCAGTGAAGTGGTGTAAGAAGAAAGCCAGATTTTCATCAGGGCCCTGAGTAACTTCTGCCAGTTTATCAAAAATTATCCACTTTGTTAAGACTGCCCGCATGCCCGCCAGGCATTGGATCATCTGAGTGCAGTTGTTATGGCCTTGCTGACCCTCTTGGTATTCCCAGCGTTGATCAATCTCAAGGACTGCTGCCATCCCTGTGGGGAAAGGAGGGTCTGTCAGGCAGACTCGGTCTGCATGATCCCTGGCTGCCTGTTGGATGCGAGCCCTTGTATCAGGAATAAGAGAAGATGAGAGAACAACATAGACATCATGCTAGGTAAGATCATAAGCCTGAGAGAAATATCTGAATCTTTCATGTAATTGGTGGAATCTGCAGAAAAGGACCCTAAACGCTTCTCAGTTTGGGCCAGGTCTTGGAGTGAGAATGGGACACAGACGCGCACTGTCTTCAGCTCCTGTGACCTTGTGGAGCGGGAAAGTAGCTGTGCATCAGAAGAGGGTTGTGAGTTGTTTACAAGGAGGCAGGAGCAGGGGTGAGTGCTGGCGGGGGGGAGATAGGGAGGATGTGTGATGGGAAGATGGCAGCAAAGAAGGGGGAGAGTGAAGGTAGGGAGGGGCCAGGAGACTACAGGGAAGAGATAGGGGGAGGGGTAGAAGGAAGGGCTTGATAAGGTGGAGGGTGGTGAGATGATGGGGGAAGGGGAAGGGGAAGAATGGTGAGGAGCTCTGGCGGGTGAGAGAAGAAAGATGGAAAGGTTGAGAGAGAGTTCAGAGACTCATTGGGTGAAAGAGGATAAGGAGAAGGGCTATGATGGGCCAGGAGGACCTGAGCAGTAGAACAGGTGGAACAAAGGTCAGGGCGAGAGTGGAGGTCCCAGAAAGCTTGCACATAAGGGACCTCTGACCACTTACCCGTCTGGCAACAAAAGTTGTCCAAATCTCTGAGGATGTTAAAATCAAATGTTCCCTCAAGAGGCCATTTTGAGCCATTGTGTAGATACTGGGGCCAGACCTCAGTTGAATAGAAGAGCAGTCATTTACGGTGAATGTCGTGGCTGAATCCCAGTTTGGAAAAAATTAATGTATAGACAACCTAGAGAGGTTTGGGGGTCTAAAGAGGATCCAGTATTCCCCATGACTCAACAGAAATGCTTGGGAGTGAACAAGATCAGAAAGAGGTGTCCCAAGTTCTGATTGTGATCACCCAATTAACGAGGGCGGATGGGCTGGGGCCTGGGATGTCTCCACAGGCCACAGGGACTCCAATGGAATGCGTGGGTGGATGAAGCCTGGGATATCTCCACAGGCCACTGAGATTCAAATGGAATGGTCAGTGATCTGGTGTGTGCACAAGACTTACGGACAGATCCCGCAGAGGAGTGTGTATCTGGAGAGCCAAGGGGAAATGAAGGAAATTTACCCCATATTTGTCAGTCCAGATGAGGAGAGGAGAGGCGCAGATGGTCGCTTGTCCATAAAGGGAGGAAGGGGGGCCTCTCCCCAAAAGGGAGATCAAAACACCCTTCCCAGGTTTTGGCACCAAATGTAAGGTCAGATTGGCAGTAAAGACCATGACCACTAGCTGAAGGGGTAAAAGCATGGCTTTATTGGGGTCCACTTTTGGTTGAGGTTCAGCGGTCTGCCAGTGCAGGCTGGGGAAGTTGCACTCAAGACTGAGAGAGGCCATTTTTATGGGTAGGTTGAACGAGGGGGATTCTCATGGAGACGCATCTCTTCTTGGTTGGCTGAGGCCCAGTGACAGGTATGGGCCGATTTCAGAGGTCAGCACGTTCATTGATGATTGATTGTAGTCAGTGTGGTGAGCAATCAACTGTTTGGTGCACGTGGGAATTCTTGGCACCCATATGTTAGGTTAGAGGCAGACACGAAACAACTGCTACCTTGGCCCGCCGGCCATGTCCCCCGACCGCTGCTCAAGCGCGGTGATCCCGTGGCCCGCCGCACTGAGCACGGGCCGTACTGCCGCTCGCCCGCCCCGGAGTCCCCTTGTTTGCCGCTGCCGCTGCCACCACCGCAAAGTGGTGAGCAGCGTGTGAGCGCAGAGCACACCAACATGGCCACCATCGGTCGTGCGTGCAGAATGTAGTACGCATGCGCCCAACGCAGTATGCATGCGCCAAACACGCCAACATGGCTGCCCCCGGTAGCCAATACGGAGAAACACTGAACCTCCGACATGAAAATTGCCATGTCTCCCGGCTCATCCTGGAAGGACTTTGACCTTACCAGCCTCCCCTAACCAATCTCAGAGGACACTGAATTCTAGGCCAACACTTCTTCCTGCCCCAGGCCCTTCCCTTCCTCCCTTAAGTCTTCCTTTTCCAGATGTGGGGACCCTTTAAATTCTGTATGCCATGAGGCCTCAGTGCCATTTCTGCCCGCTCAAGCCTGGTGACCAGGTGTGTGGCCTGGGAGCGTTCTTCCCAAAATAAAGCCTGTTCCGGTCCTGTTTTACTTCCTCTGGTCATTTGGCTTTACAAATTGGTGTGTGAAACCCGGGAGAGTTCTTGAACCTCCCCCTGTACTGGGGTAGAGGCAGACTCATCAAACTAGACCGGGAGCCGCTCTCTGTCTCCACCCTCCGGATCGACAAAAGTGAGGTACGCTTCCCTCAACCCGTCTCCCCTGACTTCTCAGCTTTATTCCCGTCCGCACCAGAGGCCTACCCGTAAGTCGTACATGTGCATAGGCCCCTGTTCGAGGCCAGTTGGATTGGAGAGACATTTCCAGTCCTTGTGAGCCACCCGATTCCAATTGGGCCCTGAGGAGTTTACAAGGACCCTTGAACCCCTCGCTTGGCCCCCCATTTTCCGGTGGACTTGAACGGATTTAGGGACACCTTTTTCTGTTCCCGCCCACTTCCATGAACGCTGAGAAGTCATGGGAAACACCAACTCTTCTCCAGACCCCAAAACTCCTTTGGGCTGTCTGTATTGCAATTTTGAGGAGCTAGGATTTGCTGAGAACCTACACCGTGAGTGTCTGATCCTCCTTTCCACTGTAGTCTGGCCTCAGAATGGCTTAGACAATGGATCAAAATGGCCTCCAGAGGGAACTTTTGATTTTCAAATCCTCACCGATTTGGCTAATTTTTGTCACTGGACAAGGAGATGGATAGAGGCTCCTTATGTTCAGGCTTTTTGGGAGGATGCTCTCACCCCAACCTTTATTCCACCTGTTCTGTCCTTCAAGTTATCCTTGCTAGAGAAAATCCCACACCCCCTTCCCAATGTTTTTACCTATTTTCCTCTTTCACTGATCCACCTGAGCTGCTCTCAGCCCCACCTGTCTGCCATCCCCACCCAGACCCCTCCTCTCTCTCCCCCGCTCCTCCTGTAGCCACAGCTCCTACCCCTCCTCCTGGGAACTCACCCCCTCCAATGGATCCCTTCACTCACCCACTCCCCTCTTCCCCTGTTAGTGCCCACACCCGTTCCCACCAGGCTCCCTTGCCAGGTGACCCTAAGCTTCTCTGTCCCCTCAGGTGCTGAAGGAATTATTCAAGTTCATGCTCCATTCTCACTTCAGGACCTCTCCCAGATTCAAGAGCGCCTTGGGTCCTTCTCTGCTGACTGTTCTACTTACATTAAGG
>PVHX01020769.1:0-31221 GCA_004024805.1 Geosciurus inauris
CTCAGCAATGGCGAGGCGCTAAGCAACTCAGTGAGACCCTGTCTCTACATAAAATACAAAATAGGGCTGGGGATGTGGCTCAGTGGTAGAGTGCCCCTGAGTTCAATCCCCGGTACCAAAAAAAAAAAAAAAAAAGGTGTTTCAAATTTCTTACCTTTGTTTATACTCTTCCTCTTCCAGCATGAAAATTATCTTTCTCTATCTCTTTTTTTGGTTCTGGCAGTTGATTCCATGGGTGCATTACCACTGAGCTACATACCCAGTTCTTTTTATTTTGAGACAGGGTCTTGCCAGGTTGCTGAAGCTGGCCTTAAACTTGGGATCCTCCTGCTTCAGCCTCCTGAGTCACTGGGATTGCAGGCATGTGCCATTACACCTCGCATCTCCTTTTGTATTGAGATATACTTCACATACCACAAAATTCACCATTTAAAAAATCGTCTTTCTTTATGAAAAAGATGGTAAGATAAATAGACTTTACATGGTTTACCAGCAGGTGTGATTCAGTTTTCTAGAAATAATGGTCTCTTGTCCTACTTGAAGAATGAAAGGGTCCCAAAGTCAAGGAAAATAGCACAGAAAGGCAGAGTCAGGGAAATCCAAGGCATCAATTTTGTCTCAGCAGAAAGGAGTAGAGAATGCCTTTCAATAATTTCCTCTCGGGAAATCATTTCCCCTAGTTCATCATTCCTTATTCGTATCATTGGTCTTTTATCAAACATCATGGGCAGAATTTGATACTTTTTTTTTTTCTTTTTCTTTTTTCTTTTTGTAGTACTGGAGATTGAACCCAGTGCCTTCCACATGCTAGGCAAGCGCTCTATCACTGAACTATAACCCTTGACTTTTTTATTTTATTTTGAGATGGGGTCTCCTAACTTACCCAGGCTGGCCTTGAACCTGTGATCCTCCAGCTTCAACCTTCCTGGCCAAATTTATTTATTTATTTTTGGCAATTCCAATGAAAAGTTAGTAAGCCATCATTAAATGGGACATATTTAAGAAATGCCCCCCTCTTTTTAATGTATAATTCACAACACTCATCCAGGATCAGTGCCTTGCTGTTTCTCAGCTGGGTGCATCCCACGTTTCACTAGTCTTGTACAATTAGGCAATATCCAATAGTGTACTGGTTGGTTGGTTCAAAAGTTCAAGTTTTCTCAGAAAGTAGTGGATATTAGAATGATGTCACAGCTCATGAAGATTTGCTTCGTTTAAAGACCACTGAGGTGGACTCATTGCTTCCCACGGAGTTGCTGGTCTGGCTAAAATCTTTACTCACAAAGCTCTCTGCTAAAATATATTGCTCTCTAAAATATATTGCTCTCTCTCTGCTTTCTGATCTCATGTGAGCTGCTTCCCTCTGCTGCACACTTTGCCATGATGTTTAGTCTCACCTCAAGCCCCAAGGAATGGAGCCAGCCTTCTATGGACTAGGACCTCTGAAACCATGTGCCCTCAAATGAACTTTTCCTCCTTTTTTTTTTAAGTTGTTGATGGATCTTTATTTTTTATTCATTTATTATTTATATGTGGTGCTGAGGATTGGACCCAGTGCCTCTCGCACGCTAGGCAAGTGCTCTACCACTGAGCTACAGCCCCAGCCCCAACTTTTCCTCCTTTAAAATTGTTCTGGTCAGATCTTTTAGTCCCAGCAGCAAAATAGCTGACTAAAATAGAAATTGGTACCAAGAAGTAGAGTCCTTGCTATAACTAACCTGACCATGTGGTTCAGAAATTTTTCTTTTTTATTTTGGGGTACCAGAGATTGAACTCAGGGGCACTCAGCCACTGAGCCACATCCCCAGCCCTATTTTGTATTTTATTTAGAGATAGGGTCTCACTGAGGTGCTTAGCACCTCACTTTTGCTGAGGCTGGCTTTGAATTCACCATCCTCCCACTTCAGCCTCCCAAGCAGCTGAGATTACAGGCGTGCACCACCATAGCCTGCCCAGATGCTTTTTGAGCTTTTTGGAATTGGTGGGAGGAATTTTGAGCTGTGTAGCAGTGCAAGCTGGAAATGCTTTAGCTTGTAAACAGAGGTTTTTTTTGGTGGTGGTGGTGGTTGTTTTTGTTTTTTTGGTGCTGGGGATTGAAGGGGGGGTACTCGACCATTGAGCCACATCCTCATCCCTATTTTGTGTTTTCTTTAGAGACAGGGTCTCACTGAGTTGCTTAGCACCTCACTGTTGCTGAGGCTGGCTTTGAACTCATGATTCTCCTGTCTCAGCCTCCCTAAGTGGTGGGATTACAGGCCTGCGCCACCAAGCCCGGCTCAAAAATGGAGTTTACTGACTGATTCTGGTGGGAGCTCAGAAGACCAGAATGCCAATAGGAATGTGAACAGTGAAGACAGGAATCGAAAAGGTTTAGAGGAAAGGAGGACACTATCGTTAATTGGACTAGAGGACTTTAGAATTACGTTCTGTCTGAGAAGTTGTCTGCATTTTGCCCGTGTCCTGAGACCTTCTGTGAGGCTGACTTTAAAAGTGACAGACTTCTTAATCTGGTGGAAGAAATTTCTAGGTAGCATAGCATTCAGGTAGTGGCATGGATATTGCTGATTGGTTTTAGCCAAATTTATTGCGGTAATCAGGAGCAGAAAGCAGAGCAAAAAGAATTTTAAAATGTGGACTTGAAAGGCTGGAGTAAAACTAAAATTAAGGAAGTTGCAGTTGCTAAAGACATTACTGACACTAAAGAAATGCTAAAGACTTTGCCCAGAGACAATAAGAAAAATGGCTTGAAGGCATCTCAGGAGCTGGCAAGACCACACCCATCTCTAGCTCAAGGGAGTAAAAGCAAAAGTTCTCTTGAGAAGAAACCAGTGAGGCACCCTTCTTGCACAATGGAGCCTAGGAAGTTTTTTCAACATGCTCAGCCACCCAGATGCTCAGAGGCTGCTGCAGCCATGGTCCCTGGAGGCTTGGCTACTGCTCAAGATGGCAGCAGGCCTTGGCATCAACTACATGGTGCTGGTTTTGCAAGATTGCAGGATGCTGGAGTTAGGGGGTCACGGAGGGTTCCACCAAGATTTCAAAGGAAGGCCTGGGAGACCAGGCAAAGTGCAGCAGGGTTGGAGTCCCTGTGGGCACCCCCTGAGAAAGTATAAGTGTGGAGATATGAGGAAGCCAAAGCTGCAGTGGAGATCTCCAAGATTAAGAAATGTCAGTAATGTGGCACATGATCCTAGGAGAGCTGCAGGAACTGAGCAGAGAGAAGCCAACAGAGAGGCACTTGAGCTGCAACCAACAAGGCCACAGCGGTGGAGCTACACAAACCCTTTGGAGAAGAAAGACATCATGCCACGTGCTCCAGATACCAAAAAGAACTACAGGACTTGTTTGCCTAGCTGGATTTCGTTCTTGCTTTGGTCCTATCCTTTTTTTTTATGTGTCTATTTTTGTGAATGGAAATGTTTACTCTGTACCTTTATATATTTGATACTTGCAAATTGCTTTTAATTTTACAGGTGCTCACAAAGCAAGATTGCCTTGAGTCTCAGAGAAGACTTTGGACTTGAACTTTGAGCATTCCTGAAACTGTTGAGACTATGGGGACTCTTGGAAATGGACAAAATGTATTTTGCATTGTGAAATGGTTGTGAGCTTTTGGGGTGGAATGTTATGGTTTGGATGTGAGGTGTCCCCCAAAAATTCATATGTGAGATAATGTAAAAAATGAAAAATAAGGGCTGGGGTTGTACCTCAGTGGTAGAGCACTTGTTTAGCATGTGTGAGGCACTGGGTTCAATTCTCAGCACCACATATAACCAAGTAAAATAAAGGCTCATTGACAACTAAAAAAAATAGGGGGGGGGGACTGGGGTTGTGGCTCAGTGGTAGAGTGCTTGCCTCACACATATGAGGCACTGGGTTTTGATCCTCAGCACCACATAAAAATAAATAAAAATAAAATAAAGACATTATGTCCATCTACAACTAAAAAATATTTTTTAAAAAAGACATAAAAGAACAAATAAAAATTTAAAAGATAAAAATAAGGGCTGGTGTTGTGGCTCAGTGGTAGAGCACTTGCCTAGTGTGGGTGAGGCACTAGGTTTGATCCTCAGCACCACATACAAAATTAATAAATTTTTTAAAAGTTATGAAAAACACTTTAAAAAAAAATGAAAAAATAAGATGTATTGTTATCACCTGGGGCCTCACTGTCTTCTTCCACAAGGTTGGACGTGGCTGACTCCAAGTCAGCAGAGGACTCAGAAGTCGGCTTGTTCTCCAGACATACATCCATAGTTGACTGTAGATCTGTGGTCTGATTTAGGTCAGTGGTTGAATCTTGGTCCCTGGCTCCCTCCACCTCAGTGGTTAACTCTAGATGGCTGGTCAATTCTAGTAGGTCAGTGGTTGATGAGGGCAGCATGAGGAAAGCCACAGCCAGGACACACAGGAGGATCAGGAGCTTTCAGAACATGGTGCTGGTGCCTTGGACAAGACAGGGGGCTGGTAGGTGAGCAGGCACCTAAATTTATTTTTTGTGTAGTTTAGAGTTATGCTTCTCAGGTCCATCATAAGTCTCTTGTGCTCTAGGCACTGTTACCTTTGGATATTCTTTGTAATATCATATTTATATATTAAAATGTAGTCACATTCCAAATCAAATATCAAATTTTGCTGTAGGTAGGGGTGTAACTCAGTAGTAGTTCAATTCCCACCAAAAAGAAAGAGAGAAAGTAAGTTTGCTATATTATAACAGAATTTTGTATAATTATTTTTTTAAAATGGAAAAAATGGTGGCACACATCTGTAATCCTAGTGACTCAGGAGGCTCAGGGAGGAATATTATAAATTCCAGGCCACCCTCAGCAAATTGGTGAGAATTTGTCTTAAAATAAAAAATAAGGGCTGGGGGTATAGCTTAGTGGTAGAGTGCTTACCCAGCATGCACAAGGCCTTGCATTCCAAACCCAGAACCACAAAAAAACAAAACAAAATTAAAAAGGACTAGGTATGCAGGACAGTGGTAAAGCTCCCCTGGGTCCAATCCCCAGTACCCCCTGCCACCCGGCAAGAAAAGGGAAAAATGTTGGGGGTGGGGCTTGTGAGAAAATACATCACATTTTAAAACTCTGAGATCAGTGAAACGTGGTGGTACTTGCCTGTAGCCCCAGCTACTCTAAAGTCTAGGGGCAGAGATGTAGGAGTCCAGCCTGGGCAATATAGTGCATAGCAAGATCCCATCTCAAAAATAAATAAGAATAAAAAACAAAATTCCAAAATCAGATTAGCCTTAGTGAGGGACCCTAGGGCCTCCCCAAATGATTTTGCATGTTTTTTTGTTTTTTTCTTGCAGTGCTAAGAATCAAACCCACAGCCATGTGCTAAAGCCTCCCCAAATGGAAAAAAAGTAAAGAGAATAAAAATGGTGGGAGAAAATGATTAGGTTGATGAACAGAACATCTTTAGGCAACATTACTGAGTTTGACAACTGCACTTTTTCTGTGTAGTTCTGGAAGTACTGTCTCCATCTTTGTTTAGCAATAAGAATTACTCTTCAACTGGGAGAACTTTCCTGCTAGGTAGAAGGAGAAGCTGGTGGAGATATATTTTGAACCAAGCATTTGATCTCTTTTTTTTGGAACTGGGGATTGAACCCAGGGGCACTTAACCACTGAGCCACATCCTATTCTTTTTTATATTTTATTTAGAGAAAGGCTTTCACTGAGGTGCTTAGGGCCTCACTAAATTGCTGGGGCTAGCCTTTAACTGGAGATCCTCTTACCTCAGCCTCCCAAGCTGCTGGGATTACAGGCGTGTGCCACCACACAAAGCAGCATTTGATCTTTTTACACACTTCTCTGATTACATCAGATAAAGAGCAGCCTCTTGCAATGCCTAGAACCTCCTTCATGCTAAATCACAGTCTGAATACTCTATGGGGATTTTGCTATCCAGGGGGTTCAGTAAAAGCAACTTTTCATGTTATATCTTTTGTACCTTTTGAACTTTCTATGTAGGAGGCTGAGGCAGGTGGACGACAAGTTTGAGGCAAGCCTGGGAAAGTTAGCAAGACCCTGTCTCAAAAAATTTTTTTTTAAATATTTATTTTTTAGTTGTAGGTGGACAGAAATTCTTTATTTTATTTTTATGTGGTGCTGAGGATTGAACCCAGTGCCTCAGGCATGCTAGGTGAGCATGCTACCACTGCGCCATAACCCCAGCCCCTCAAAATTTTAAAATATTTTGAAGGGGGGTGATAACTGAAGATGTAGTTCAGTGTTACAGCGCTTACCTACAATGCATGAGGTACTGGGTTGGACCCTTGGTATTGCAAAAAGAAAAAAAGTCAATTTTTATTGTAAAGACTTGATTAAGATGGAAATTTAATATTTAGTTATCTGGCCAGCATAGCCTCTTGGATTTACTCTTTTCATACCCAATTCATTCATTTGATTTGCGATTTAGTACTGTGAAGCTTTAGTTTAGGAACCTCTCCCTGCACCACTGTCACCCAAGTTATCTAATCTAAACAGAACATTTTATGCATGACATCTCATTTCTTCCACTCCACTCTTTGTTTCCCACCAGCAAATGAAACATCTTGTTAAAACAGAGACTACCACCTCAAGCTTGAGATCAGAATTACAGTCACATGTCAGCCCTGCTACATTTCCTAGCTACATGACCTTTCTGCGAGGCAGTAAATGTGCAGGGATTCTGTTTCTCCTGTGAGACTGCGGAAGGTACATTCACTAGATCAGGAGTCAGAGGATAGGCTGCGACTTCTGGCTCTCGCACTATGTTGCTGTGTGACTTTGGACATGCAGCTTGTCCTGTGAGCTTAGGTTTTCGAGAAAATGGGAATGGTACTTCTAGGGAGGTTGTGAGACAGTGAGGAAAGCAAGATGCCTGGTACCTAGGACACTGTGGCTGCTCAAGCCACAATAGTGCCTTTTCTTTCTTCCTTCCACTTGAGTTGGTTTTGTTTTAGTTTGTAAGATAGGAATAGTGAATTTCATCAAACCTGCTTATTGCAGGCACAGTGCACAACTGAATTCCCAGTGACTCAGGAGGATAAGGCAGGAGGATCTTAAGTTTGAGGCCAGTCTGGCAACTTAGGGAGACCCTGTCTCAAAAGAGTAAGAAGGGCTTTGGATATAGCTCTGTTGTAGAGTGCTCCTGGGTTCAATTCCCAGTACCTCAAAACAAAATAAACCCTGCGTATTATGCAGACTCCCTGCCTCTCATGGTACTTTATAAATTGTAAAGCTGAAAGTAGAATGTGTGGTTCTTTGGGCACCAGGCTGTGAATTTCACTGACCTCTCTAAATTGTGCTTGAATTCCAGAGAAGAGCTGTTTTTCTAGGTTGGAATTAGGCAAGCTTTTCCTAGAGCTAGCCCCAGGCAGTGAGGGTCTGAGGCCCAGGACTTCCCTTCAGAAGGGAATCAAGGGCGGTATTGGTCTTCAGATACCTGAATGCTGGCTCATTCCTTCTGGAGGAGAGAAGCTGCTTTGAAACACATTAGTGAAAACTCACACAGAAGCCAAAGCTGGAGAGTATGGTGATGCTGATAGTAATAGTAATAGTAATAATAATAATAATAATAATAATAATAATAATAATAATAATACAGCCAGGTGCAGGAGCAAATGCTTGAGTCCCAGCTACTCAGGAGGCTGAGGCCGGAGAATTGCTTGAGCCCAGGTATTCAGGGCCAGCCAGGGCAATATAGCAAGACTCCATCTCAAAACAAAAATGATGATGAAAATGATGATAATGAACCACATCTGATGTTCATATACCAAGCTCTGAAAGAAGTCAATGCAGTGCCTTCAGCCCAGTACTTTGATTTGTAAGGTTTTTACTGCATTTTCTGTATCTTTTGAAGTTTTATATTTATATAAGTATTTACATGTCGTGTGTAATTTAAACATATTTTTACATTAGGGGAGACATTTTTTAAAGGGTTGAATTGAACCCTATAATCTTCATCCAGAAAAACAAATATACCAGATGTGGTGGTACATGCCTGTAATCCCAGTGACTCAGGAGACAGAAAGGAAGATCACAAGTTTAAGGCCAGGCTTAGCAATTCAGTGAGACCCTGCCTCAAAATAATATTTTAAAATGGCTGGGGATGTAGCTCAGTGGTAGATAGCTTGCTTAGCAGGGGTGCTGCCTTGGGTTTGATTTCTAGTATAGGTGGGTGCAGTGACACAAACCTGTAATCCCAGCGGCTCAGGAGGCTGAGGCAGGAGGATCAAGAGTTCAAAGCCAGGCTCAGCGAGGTCCTATGTGACTCAGTGAGACCCTGTCTCTAAATAAATATAAAACAGAGCTGGGGATGTGGCTCAGTCAGTGGTTGAGTGCCCCTGAGTTCAATCCCTAGTCTCCCCACCCCCCCAAAAAGAAAGAAATCCCCAGTATCACAAACAAACAAACAACAAAGGGTTGAGACATTTCACAAGACACTGGAAATGAGATAATCAGTTAACCTTCCAGATATGTTATTAGGTAGTAATAGTAAGTATATAATATAGTCCAGTTTCATATATAAGTCACAGTTGAGCTGTTTCTTTCTCTCTTTTTTTTTTTTTTTTTGGTACTAGAGATTGAACCCAGGGGTGCTTAACCACTGAACCACATTCCTAGCCCTTTTTTATTTTTTATTTTGCTTGGATCTTGCTAAGTTGCTTATAGCCTCGCTAAGTAGCCGAGGCTAGCTTTGAACTCTTGATCCTCCTGCCTCAGCCTCTGGAGCTGCTGGGATTACAGGCATGCACCACTGTGCTAGAGCTGTTTCTTAACACATTGTTTTCTTCCTTTACTACTTAAAAAAAAAACAACAAACTACATGTAATTCACCAATTCATTTGCACTGTAAAATTCAACAACACAGAGACTTAGGGGCCGTTCTCCACTTTGCCTTCCTCCCAGCTCCCAGCCCCTCACCTCATTCTCCCACCTAGTTCTCTCACTGGAAATAATCACTATTACTACATGGCATTTCAGGCCATTTTCAAATTAAAGTCTCACTATTACTATCCTTAAGTTGTTCCCTATGAAAAAAGAGACTCTAGAAAGAGTAAGGAGAAAGTGGGCTTCCATAACCTAAAAATAAATTTAGACAGTACACTTTTCAAATTGCAACCAGCAGAGCTGGAAGTTGAACCATGGTGGTTTCCAGGGCAGGGCCTCTGGTCACACCTCAGGAAATACTGCTAATTGACTGGCTCTGGCTCCAGTTGGCCTGCCAGAGACATCCAGACCCAGGAGATCTGACAAATCACTAGCATCCTTCACTTCTTTATTCTGATAATTTACACTTATCTCTCTCCCTATGTCCTAATATACTTTCCCTCTGCTTCTGTTTCATTTACACACACTAGCAGGGACACACTTTTCTCCTTCTCTTTCCTTCCTGAAGGTTAATGTCAAAGACCTGTCCAGGCTGGGTCAGAAAATGTTACATCAGAGATACTGCTGCTATATTTACCCCCCACTTGCCTTTCAAGCAAAGCAAATTATACAATGAAAAACAGCAGAGACAAAATGTCCTGGCTATCATCAGAAAAGAAAAAAAATTGAATTTTAAAGCTCTGCATGATTTTACTTTGCAATAAATTTCTCTTTGGGCTAATGTTCTTTCCTTCTTTTCACTTTTTAAAATTCTCTCTTAGGTAGTTAAAGAAATGTCTTACTTCAGTCCAGGCCTAGGGACCTGCAGTGGCCATTCAGGGTTTAATCCATTCTAGTCTGTCACCGTTGCCTCTGAGAACAAAGAGACTAAACAGAAGAACTACAAGCAAAGTCATCACTGGATTTGCTTTGGTGCATAGTTTCCATATAGGCCTCTGTACTCTGTACTACTACCCACCAACCCCTATGAATCATTTATTTTTATTTTTATTTCTTTGAATGTCAGGCTGGCTAGTGTTTTGTTTTGTTTTGTTTTTGGTAGTGGGGATTGAACTCAGAGGCACTCCACCACTGAGCCACATCCCCAGCCCTATTTTGTGTTTTAGTTAGAGACAAGGTCTCACTGAGTTGCTTAGCACCTCACCATTGCTGAGGCTGGCTTTGAACTCGCGATTCTCCTGTCTCAGCCTCCCAAAGTGCTGGGATTACAGGCAAGCACCACCATGTCCAACAGGGACAGGGCTTTCAGCCAGCTCAGCCCAACTCTGCATCCCTAGGACCTGCAGGAACATCTAGCATCCAGGAGGCGCTCAGTCGATATCTGTGAAATGGATCTGTAACTCAACTGAACAGCCTCACTCATGTTCCCATATCTATCTTGGTACTGTACTTGGTGGTTTACAGCACATTCTGATCTCCCAACCCCCAAACAGAGCCAGTTCCACAGTGCATTGATGAACTGTGCCTGTCACATAGGAGGTATGCTATAAATATCCATCAGTGATACACATTAAATTAACCTTATTAATAACATTATATAGTATCAATATATCAACAAACATGATAGATATTACATATAAATACAAAAATAGTAGGTAATAGGCCAAAGATTTCAAGGGGAGTTAGGGAATAATGACATTGCCCACCAGATAGCAGAAACCTAAGTATTAATTTTTTAATTTTTTTGCAGTACTGGGGATTGAACCTAGGGGCACGCTACCACTGAACTACATCTCCAGACCTTTTTCTGTTTTCTTTTGAGACAGGGACTTGCTAAATTGCGATTCCATTAGCATGCTTAAGTGTCTAGCTTTGGGGGAGGGCAGGTACTGGGGATTGAACTCAGGGGTACTTGACCACTGAGTCAATCCACAGCCCTATTTAGTATTTTATTTAGAGACAGGGTCTCATTGAGTTGCTTAGTGCCTCGCCATTGCTGAGGCTGGCTTTAAACCCACCATCCTCCTGTCTCAGCCTCCCAAGCCGCTGAGATTACAGGTGTGAGCCACCCCACCCAGCATTGTCTCTAGCTTTTTTGAGATCTCCATTTATAGCAAGGCCTGGTGGCCCAGCCTCTTGTCCTAGCAACTAGGGAGGCTGAAGCAGGAGGATTGCAAGTTTGAGGCCAAACTTGGCAACTCAGTGAGACCCTGTCTCTACATAAAACACAAAATATGGCTGGGGATGTAGCTCAGTGGTCAAGTGCCCCTGAGTTCAATCCCCGGTACCAAAAAGAAAGAGGAGGATCACAAGTTTGAGGCCAGCCTCAGAAATTTAGCAATGCCCTAAAGCAATTTAGCCAGATCCTGTCTCAAAATAAAATTATTTGGCCTCAAGGATGATGTTGCTTTTAGTCAATTAACTAAATTAGAGCTTACTTTGGTTCAGTTGGAAGGCATTGTGTAAGAGTACGAAAATCACAGATTCTGAAGAGAGGCATATTTGGGTTTCAATTCCTGTTGGTTCTCACCACCTCTATAACTTCTGAATCTCTGAATAAAAAAATTATTTGTATAATTATTACATGTGAGATAAGATATGTTAAAATAAATAAATAAAAATCCAGGGCTAGGAATATAGCTCAGTGGTCCTCACCATGCTTGGGGCCCTGAGTCCTGGGAGGAACTTGAGCATAAAAATAAATAAAATAAAGTAAAATAAAATCCCAGCATTAATAGACATTAATTCAAACCTTTAGAATTATAATTTTGTTTTAATCTGGAGGCTCAGAATTACACTTGCACAATTGACATTTTCTTATGAAATTTAAGTCTGGTTGAAATAAACTAGAAAGACTTCAGATATTTTTAGTTAAGATAAAGTGTCAGCCAAACAAAAGAGCATGACCTTAATGAATCTGCTGATCACTGGGAAAATAGACTGTTGACAAAGCCACCAATCTGTGTCAGAATTTTTCATTTGACTTTTCTAACATTATCTTGATCAGTTGTAGACTGGAAAGTAATTTTCAACACGAAGATCATCAAGAATGTTCGACAAGTAATTATTTCAAGTTGTAGGCCTGACATTTGGGGGTGCAGTTTGCATTTCCAAGCTATTGCCTGACTTTCCTGTTTTGTTGACTAAAACCAAATGCTAACCCTTAGCATCAGGGTCCTTTCTAAACCAAGGCCCTATCTCTTGACCTCTCCAGAGGGCTATAGAGGGCATCGGGGTGGGGAGGTGAGTTCCCTAGCACAACTCTTAAATCCCTCTAAGCATGACTATCTCTTTTTGTTTGTTTTTGATGTTATTGAAGTTTTTCCTAGTAGTGATAACATTTACATATTCAGTAGATATTCCTGCTGTTTTTCTGAGTACCTTAATTTCAAAGGGAGTAAAAGAAAATGAAACAACCTACCTTGTTATAAACGATTTAAAAACCCAAAGAAGTACAAGATAGGTGTGTGCCTCTCTCTTCTTTGCCCCACGCCTGAGGGCTCCTCCTCTGGGAAACTGGTTTGGTCAGATGGGGGTTGATAGGTGGATTTTTCCAGTTTAAGCATATTCCAGAGACCAGAGTTGAAAAAATCGGTGAAGATTTCGAGATTTCTCTAAAATTGGTATGGAGCTCTTTGAACTAACCCTAAAAAGCAGGCAGGGTCTCTGGCTGAGACATTCTTCCCACTTCTGCCCTGGGTTAGAGTCAGCTCAGCCACCAGCTCCTCAGAGAAGCCTTTCTATCACCTCTCCCCATAGCAGTCAGGTGGGGCACAGGCTTACAGTCTCCTCACACTGCTGTAACCTCTGGCGTAGCTTTGTAACACACTGATAACAAGTTGATGGCCATAGCAGAGAATATGTTCAAGAGATTTGTACACATGTGTGTGTGTGTGTGCACATGTAAAAACAAGTGCAAGATCTGATACACAGTATTTAACTGCATTGTGCTACAGGAAGGAAGGAAGGAAGGAAGGAAGGAAGGAAGGAAGGAAGGAAGGAAGGAAGGAAGGAAAGAAGGAAAACAAATCCCATTGTCTCTCCCCTCAATCCCCATCCCACTATTCCCCAACCTTAATACCCCACCTTCCCCGCTCCCTCCATGAGAGAGGACAGTCTCCCAGGCAGGGAACACCAGTAGAGTTTTCTGCATTTTGAATAAAAGCTAATGCGTGTTGAGTTCCCAGTTCCCCAAGTCCACACAGAAACAGACAAGGTGTTTAAGCCCTGAAATACTGCAATTTAAAAAATTTCCAGTTCCAATCAAAACCTTCGTTCTGGGTGGAGTCTAGCCCTGTAAAGGAAAAACTGAGAGTTTCAGTTCTGTTTTTGACTCTGGTGATGACTTGGGGCTTTTTCTTTGCTTCAGTTTGTTCATCCACAAAAATGAGTCTGTGTTCAAAAATGTGAGTTGCGATCCATTAGCAGGTTGTGTCATCAATTTAGCAGGTTGCAACTGGCATTTTAAAGTTAAAATCAGAGTACACTGTGGTAAAGATTGTTTCATAATGCTTGGTTTTGGCAATATTTTATGATGTAAGTATTGAATCATGGTTTAAATATACTTTATTTTTATTTTTTGGTACTGAGGATTGAACCCAGGGACACTTAACCACTGAGCCACATCTCCAGCTTTCTTTTATTTGGAGACAGGGTCTCACTAAGTGGCTTAGGGCCTTGTTAAATTGTGAGGCTGATTTTGAACTTGCAATCCTCTTGCCTCAGCTGCTGAGATTACAGGCATGGGCCACTGAACTCAACCCCAAATGTACTTCTCAATGTGTGTCTAGGCCAAAATTTTTCAAGAGAAGGCTGGGCATGGTGGTGCATGCCTGTAATCCCAGCACTTAGGGAGGCTGAGACAGGAAAATCTCAAGTTCAAAGCCAGCCTCAGCAAAGGCCAAGCACTAAGCAACTCAGTGAGACCCTGTCTTTACATAAAACACAAAATAGGGCTGGGGATGTGGCTCAGTGGTCGAGTACCCCTGAGTTCAATCCCTGGTACCAAAAAAAAAAAAAAAAAATTTGTTTTTCAAGACAAAACAATGAAAAAGCTAAAAACTGGTGGGGATGTAGCTTTGTGGTAGAGCATTTGCCTAGCATATGCAAGGCTTTGGGTTCAGTTCATTCCCCAGTATAGGGTGGGGAAAGAGAAAGAGGAAAAGCTAAAAGAAAAAAAAAATGAATTAAAAAGACAATGGACTAGCCAGGCACGGTGGTGCATGCCTGTAATCCAGCAGTTTGGAAGGCTGAGGCAGGAGGATCATGAGTACAAAGCCAGCCTCAGCAGAAAAGCTAGGGGCTAAGCAACTCAGTGAGACCCTGTCTCTAAATAAAAAATACAAAATAGGTGTGGGGATGTGGCTCAGTGGGCAAGTGCCCCTAAGTTCAATCCTCAGTAACCCCCCCACCAAAAGACATTGGACTAGAAAAGTAGATAAGTAGGGCCCCTCTCACCTTAATCTGTATGAATTTGACAGGATGTCAATGCAAACACCCAAAGGAGGGGGAAAAAGAAGAGGCAAGAATTGAAGAGTGATAAATTAGAACACTTAAAATAATTCTTTTAAGATTGTTGTTCAGATTTGGCCCCACTGTACCTTGCCTGACTTCTGTATTTTGAAACAGAGTCTCACTGTAAGCTCACTTTAAGCAACTTAGCAAGACCCTGTCTCAAAATAAAAATAGAAAGGACTAGGGAACCAGGTGTGTTGATACATGCTTGTAATCCCAGTGGCTCAGGAGGCTGAGGCACAAGGCTTGCAAGTTCAAAGCTACCCTCAGCAATTTAGCAAGACTCTGTCTCAAAATAAAAAAATAAAAAGACCTGGGGATGTAGCTCAGGTGGTTAAGCACCCCTGGTACCAATGTGACCAAAAGCTCAGTCCTCATCCTTGACACCAATCCAATAACAAAGTCAAGGTCTTGAGAAAAAGGAAAAAGAAGGTTTATTGCTTTGCTAGCAAAGGAGAAACACAGAGGACTCCTGTCCCAAATGCTGTGATTCTGCCAATCCGCAAGAAAAAGGGGCTTTTATAGAAATGATTTAGAGAAAATGAGATTAGGGAGGAGAGATCAGGAAGGAGAAGATCAGGGAGGAGATCAGGAAGAAGTTTAGGGAAAAGAAGATTGGGAGAAAGAAAAAAAAAACATGTAAGTTTCAAAGCTACAAGGAATATAGTTAAAGCATCAAGTGAAACCATGTTACACCAATAAACAAACAAAAAGAAAACACAACAAAAAAAGAACTGGGGATGTAGCTCAGTGGTTGAGAGTTCAATCCCCAGTACCAACAAACAAACAAACAAACAAACAAAAGCTAAGTTACCCAGGCTGGCCTCCAACTCCGGATCCTCCTGCCTCAGTCTCCTGAGGAGCTGGGATTGCAGGTGTGCCTCCCTGGGCCTGGTTGTGGCCTGCCTGCTTCTCTCTCTCTCTCTCTCTCTCTCTCTGTCTCTCTCTCCTTGGTTTCTTTCTTCTAGGTACTGGGGTGCTTCATTACTGAGCTACATCCCCATTCCTTTTATTTTTTATTTTGAGACAGGGTTTCACTAAGTTGCAGAGGCTGGCCTCAAATTTGTGATCCTCCTGCCTCAGCCTCCTGAATACCTAGGATAATAGGCATGTATCACCACACTCAGGTCATTGCCTTCTTTTTTTTTTTAATTTTTTTTTTTTTTTTGTAGATGGACACAATGTCTTTATTTTATTGCTTTGTATATGGTGCTGAGGAGCGAACACAGGGCCTCACACATGCGAGGCAAGCGCTCTACCACTGAGCTACAATCCCAGCCCAGGTCATTGCCTTCTGAGTTGGAAAGAACATGGTGTTTTTGCAGAGCTATTTGCTCCACCTGGCTCCCTTCTCCACCTCTGATATTATATACATAGTCTTTATGCTCACCTGCCCCTTCCATCTCCTCCCACATCTGTCTCTAGGCAGCCAAGTAAGTGTTAAGTGTGCCATGCAGGGTCTAATTACCACTAGGTGTCTGGCTCCTGCCTCTATTCATCCTTGGTGGTCTGCAGCATGTGCTCCACACACTCTTGGAGTCAAGAAGTATGTATTTAGAATGTGGGATCTGTAAGAGTAGGGAGATAAAAATGGGCCAGCCAAGTGTAGATGAAGGCCATTGTGTAGTGGCAAAGGGCAGTTTCCACTCCACTTTTCTAAATGTTTTGAATGTTTGCTAGAATAAACTGAGAAAGTCAAATTAAATAGAAGAAATACAGATTTATTAATGTACAAAATGGGGAAATCATGGCACAAGGTAAATCACAGGAGTGTGATTACCCATTGGCCCAGTGTGGTTCAGAAACCCATATGCCCCTTTTTATATAAGCAGGGAGAGAGTAGGGAATGTCAGGAGAATGGTAAATTAATTTTAAAGGAACCCAATAGGCTTTGGAACATACAGTGGTCTGGGAAAAGGACCATTGGACCTGCAGAACCAACAGTAGATTGTAAATTATTTTACAACAATAGATTATGCATTTGCCCTCAAAATAGAGAACAGAATTGTGTGACAGAAATCTGTCTAGGTATATTGATAAGACTTATCTTTCCTCTTTCAACATGAGTGTAGTCTGCTCTGGTTGGTAAAATTTCAGCAAGATGATCGAGACACTTGTGTTCCTCTTTTGGCCAATCCAGTTAGGTAGTAAAGGGACTTTGCAGAAAGTCTCTCGCTGGGCTGGGAGGGAGAGAAAACAGGGAAGGCGAGACAGACCTTGACTATGAGGTGGTCTGAGGACTCTTGGCACATCAAAGCACCAGTCTATGGGGTATCATTTTCCTAGAGCCAATATTAGCAATACTCCTCACGGGAGCTGGTTATGGTGGCTCATGCCTGTAATCCCAGCCACCGCACTTGGGAGGCTGAGGCAGTTTGAGGCCAGCCTCAGAAACTTAGTGAGACCCTGGAGATGTAGCTCCATGGTAAAGTGCCCTTGGTTCAATGCGCAATTTAAAAAAATGAAAAATCTCAGCTGGGCTGGGTGGCACATGCCTGTAATCCCAGCAGCTCAGAAGCCTGAGGCAGTAGGATCATAAATTCAAAGCCAGCTTCAGTAATTTAGTGATGCCTTAAGCAACTCAGTGAGACCATCTTTAAATAAACTATAAAAAAGGGTGGGAGATGCGGCTCATTGGTTAAGCACGCCTGGGTTCAATCCCTGGTACAAAAAAAAAAATCTCTGCAGGAGCCCAGGTCTTTCCAGGGAGGCAGAACACTGTAAATTGAATCCATTACTAATCAGTGTTTCAGGTTTGATAATTACTGGTCAGTAGAGTCAAAAGTGCCTCCCATTACCTGTCCTCCCTGCCTTCCACCCCAATCACCAGACTTTGTTTCAGGGTGACAAGGCCAGCCAGGGAGCTCTAAGTAGAGGGAGATAGAAATGGGTTGTTGAAACTCTGCTGCCGAACCTGATAGGAAGAGTTTGGGCCTCAAGGCTAGCATGGTCTGAGTTCTAAAATGCCTTCTAATTATCAGATTCTTAAAAAACTAAGATTTAAAGGACTTAGTGAAGAAATGAGAAGTGATAGGAGATTTTAGCAGGTAACTAGTCTGTTTGGTTATAAGGGGAGCACTAATTAGGACAAGGAGACAAGAGATCTTGGTGCATAAGCCTAGGCCTGCTACTCTGGCTATGGATGCTTCTGGATGGTACATAGCAAATTTATGAAAGAATTGATTATTCTCAAGGTCTATAGAGGAAAAAGGTTAAAAGCTGTTATGGTTTGGATCTGGAATATCTCCCAAAAGCTTACTTGTTGAAGATTTGATCTCTAAGCAGCAGTTCTGGGGTGGGGGTGGGGTGGAATTATTGAGAAGTGATTGGATCATGAGGACTCTTACATCATCAGTAGATGAATCCCTTCATGGATTAATAATTTGATGGCAGTTGGGCACAGTGGCACATGCCTGTAACCCCAGTAGCTCATGAGGCTGAGACAAGAGTATTGCAAATTCAAAGCCAGCCTCAGCAACTTAGTGAGGCCCTAAGCAACTCAGTAAAACCCTGTCTCTAAATAAAACATAAAAAAGGACTGGGGATGTGAGTCGGTGGTTAAGTGCCCCTGGGTTCATTCCCCCATTCCCCACCCCACCCCCGAAAAAAATTTTTTTATGGCATTATTGGGAGGTGGTGGAAATTGCTGGAAGCAGGGTCTAGTTGGAGGAAGTAGGTCACCAGGAGCATGTTCTGGAAATGTTTATCTTGTCCTGGCCCCTTCCTCTGCCACTCTCTCTGCCTGTCGGTCATCATGAGGTGAGTAGCTCTGGTCCACCACAGCCTGTTTGACATGATCCTCTGCCTCACCACTAGCCCATAGCAATGGAGACTCCAGACCATGGACTGAAACCTGTGAAACTCTGACCCAAAATCTTGTTTTGTTAGGTATTTTTTCTCAGGATGAAAAGTTGACTAACACAAAAGTCATCCCTCCAGGTTCTTGGATAATCAGAGTCTCTGTCCAGAAGTTAAAGGTGAGTAGGTTAAATGCCAGGATTTCAGGGTTCAAGTCTTTTGCAACTGACCAAATGACCTTTGACATCTGACCTGTCTTCTCTGTTTCTCATTCTTCCTTTTTTGGGTATTCATGTAGACCAGAATGCTTTCCATTGCCAAGCACTTTTGAAGGTAATTTACATAAATTAAGAAGTGATAAACGTAGAAAAGGAAAACTAGTATGTATTATTTTCATTTTATAAATTAGAAAACTGAGGCACAGAGAAGTTTAGCACCTTGACTCAGGTATTTGGGTATATGACTGAGTCCAGTTTGGTCTTACTTGAGGTTCTGTGACTCCAAGGTGAGTAACCTGTGCTAGTTGCTAGGAGTGGGGATGGAAATGGTTAAAAAGGAAGCTGAAGACCATTTCAACCCTATTCTGGAGGAGTCATGGACCACTGCTTCCATGGGGAAGGCCAATACTCTTTATTCTGGGTTTCCAACTCCAGAAATGATACTGGTCTAGAGCTATAGTTTTCAAACAGTTTTGCTTTTGCATTTTGTAGAGAAAGTTTGAAGTCAGGCAAGGTGGCACATGCTTATAACCCCAGCTATTCAGAAGGCTGAAGCAAGAGGATTGTAAAATTGAGACCAATTTGGGCAATTCAGCAAGACTGTCAAAAAAAAGTGGAGGATGCCTAGGCTGTAGCTCAGTGGTAGAGCACCCTGTATCAAATCCCCAGTACTGCAAAAATAAACTCAATAAATGGAATAAAAATAAAAGGAAGCTGGGCATGGTGGCGCACTCCTGTAATACCAGCACTTAGGAAGGCTGAGACAGGAGAATTGCGAGTTCAAAGCCAGCCTCAGTAATGGCCAGGTGCTAAGCAACTCAGTGAGACTCTGTCTCTAAATAAAACACAAAATAGGGCTGGGGTCATGGCTCAGTGGTTGAGTGCCCCTGAGTTCAATCCCCAGTACCAAAAATAAATAAATAAATAATATGCAAGTCCCTGAGTTCAATCCCTAGTACTGAAAAAAAAAAAAATTAAAAAGCCATGTGATCCAGCTGTGCGCGGTGGCACAAGCCTGTAATCCCGGCACTAGGGAGGCTGAGACAGGAGAATCGTGAGTTCAAAGCCAGCTTCAGCAACGGCAAGGCGCTAAGTAACTCAGTGAGACCCTGTCTCTACATAAAATACAAAATAGGGCTGGAGGTGTGGCTCAAAGGTCGAGTGCTCCTGAGTTCAATCCCCGGTACCCCCCCACCCCCCCCAAAAAAGCCATGTGATCCATTGTACATTTATTTTTCATCTTTCATGGTATTGGAGATTGAACTCAGGGGTGCTCTACCAGGTGCTTTACCACTGAGCTACATCCTCAGCCCTTTTAATTTTTTATTGTTGAGACAGGGTCTCTCTAAGTTGCCCAGGCTGAACTTGAACTTGTGATCCTCTTTTCTGAGCCTCCTGGGTTGATTAAAATTACAGGTGTGGTCTATGGTGCCTGACTGTCTAGTAAATTTCTTTTTATACTTTTTTAGTTGTAGATAGACACAATATCTTTATTTTTTTTTAAATATCTTTATTTTATTTTTATGTGGTGCTGAGGATCGAACCCAGTACCTTATGCGTGCTAGGCGAGCACGCTACCACTGCGCCATAATCCCAGCCCCAATATCTTTATTTTGTTTATTTATTTTTATGTGGTGCTGAGGATCGAACCCAGTGACTCAACGCATGTGAGGCAAGCGCTCTACCACTGAGCTACAGCCCCAGCCCTCCCTAGTAAATTTTTTTTTTGGTACCGGGGATTGAACTCAGGGGCACTCGACCACTGAGCCACATCCCCATCCCTATTTTGTGTTTTATGTAGAGACAGGGTCTCACTGAGTTGCTTAGTGCTTGGCTGTTGCTGAGGCTGGCTTTGAACTCGCGATTCTCCTGTCTCAGCCTCCCTAAGTGCTGGGATTACAGGCTTGCGCCACCGGGCCTGGCTCCCTCCCTAGTAAATTTTAAAGTTGATATTTAACATTTTATGTTGTAAGTTTAAAAGTTGTAAGATCTAATTATTGGCTCTTTGTGAATATTACTATAATAAAACGATGAAGTCACTTTTATTTGCTTATTGGCTAGTAGGAATTGAACCCAGGGGCACTTTACTACTGAGCTATATCCCCATCCCTTCTTAGTTTTTATTTTGAGACAAGGTCTAGCTAAGTTGCAGAGGGTAGCCTCAAACTTATGATCCTCCTGCCTCAGCCTCCCAAGCTGCTGGGATTACAGGTGTGCACTACCACCTGGCCAATACTTCACTTCTTAAGCAGTACAATTTTATTAGAAATTTGTCTCTTTATCATGTGCAAAACCCAGGGTCTTCCGCCCATCCCCCATGGTACAGGGAATTGCCCTAGAACTTCAGGCATGCTAGGCAAGTGCTCTGCACTAACTACATCCCCACCTCGAGAACTTTCTCTTGAGGAGATGAAAGCAGTGAGGTGGTATTCATGATTCTTTGGTTAAAATAATTTTGGAATTGTCCCTTTAATGTCTTGAAGGTTTTTACATCTCAGAGCAATACATCAGTTAGCAGAATTCTTACAGGGTAAGAGGTGACTTTTTTTTTTTTTTGTAAAGTGGGTAGTGTAATTGAGAAAATTGGATAGGGGGAAAGAAATCAAAGCTGGAAGGATTCTCTGAAATGAGTGACACTAAGCCATTTATAACAAGTAAGGGGTGGTTACATAGATTCAGGAATAGGTATGAACTAAAAATTATAAATACAATGAAGGCAGGCATAGCTTACAGAGTAAAGAACCCACATACTCTCAAAAAGAAAAAGGAAGATTATCTGCCTGTGTTCTGGCAACATAATCAGAGAGCATGGGTGACAGCCATCTTGTTCAAGGAATGGTTCCAGTGATACTTCAATCCAGAAGTGAAAAAACACTTGGAAGAAGAAGGGATGGAACTTAAAGTCCTATTTTGCCTGGCCATCATGAATCTGCTATAAAAATGTAAATGTTGAGTTTGTATTCTTTCCTCCAATCACAACCTCGTTGTCTCTGCCCCTGACCAGGGCATCAGTTGGTTTGTCAAGACCACGCACACCCACCTTGTATTTAATTGCCTTTGATCAATTGATGCAGACCCTAATCTGGGTATAATACAATGCTGGAAGTCATTCATTATTGCTTATGCAATAGCATTGATCAAAGCTGTGATGGGTGTTAAAACCTAACACTATAGGGCTGGGATTGTAGCTCAGCGGTAGAGCGCTTGCCTCGCATGCGTGAGGCCCTGGGTTCGATCCTCAGCACCACATACAAAGCAATAAAATAAAGACATTGTGTCCATCTACAACTTAAAAAAAAAAATCTTTAAAAAAAAACCAAGCCGGGCGTGGTGGCTCATGCTTGTAATCCCAGCACTTAGGGAGGCTGAGACAGGAGAATCGCGAGTTCAAAGCCAGCCTCAGCAACGGCGAGGCGCTAAGCAATTCAGTGAGACCCTGTCTCTACATAAAACACAAAATGGGGCTGGGGATGTGGCTCAGTGGTCGGGTGCCCCTGAGCTCAATCCCTGGTACCAAAAAAAAAAAACCAAAAATACCCTAACACTATAAATATAGAAAGACCTGCTGGAAGAACATAGAAGTCATGAATGACTTTAAACTTGCCTGGAGATGGATGGAGAAATTTGGAAGATCATCCACACACCAAGACAAATAGGTGAAGGATCTCCCAACATGCTTAATGAAGTGCAAGAACAAACTGAAGGCCACTGAGATGGGTTTACAAATGAGTTGGAAGAACAGGTTAAGTCATCTACAGCAGAAGAGGAAAATAAGCTAAAACAGAATTAGCAATGTGGATAGTACTGAAATGTGCCCAGGTGTTTCAAATTACACAGACATTAAAGGACAATATTATGGAATGTGATCTCAGATGGAATGCAGCATTAAAGTCACCCGTATGATCACTGAAGGGTTACAATCCCAGCAGCAACACTTTCATGAGTTAAAAAGAAAGAGACAATAACTTCTAATTACAATGTTCTTCCTAAAGTTTTTGGTAAAAATACCTTTGGCTACCAAGGATCCCCAACCATCCATATCACCATCGCCATCCTCTGCTCCTGATATTTAGTCACTGATATTGATGTGGCTTGATGATGCAGGGTAACTCAGAGCAGAGCATCCTCCTTCTGCATTACCACAAGACTGAAAAGACTTGTAGTCTCAGGGCTGGGGATAGCTCAGTGGTAGGGCACTTGCCTAGCAAGCACAAATCAAAAACAAAAGAACAAAACTCCCTTGCCCCTGTGTCTCTTTGGCAAATCTCAGCTCAGTCCCTCCTTTAGGGTCCCTCCCCTTTTCTCTGAAGACCTTGAAGTAACAACTCTGATTTTTTTGTTGTTGTTGTTTGGGTGGTAGTAGGAATTGAACGTAGGGCTTCATGCACATTAGGCAAGTGCTAACTGAGCTATAGCCCATGACTCTGCTTTAAAGGAAGTAACAGTTTATTATCAGCCAAATTTGAATGACCATGGCTCTGAACACAGATTTAAGTTACCCTCAATGATATTTTCCACCGTGGAAGAGGTTATGTGAAATTATAGTTACAGAACACAAGAAAGTCATAAATTAATGAATTTACCAATCACGTGGGTGGGGCATCATGCTGGGAAATCTCTGCTAATGTTTCAGACTACATCTTGTAGCGGGGCTGGGTGGAGGCTGGGGATTGAATCATGCTTTGTCATGGAGTTACATCCCAAGCCCTTTTTTAAATTTTTTATTTTGAGTTGAGGTCCCACCAAGTTCCTAAGGGTCTTGCTAAATCGCTGAGGCTGGTCTTGAACTTGTGATCTTCCTGCCTCAGCCTCCTGAGTAGCTGGGATTACAAGTGTGTGCTACCATGTACAGTGGACTATGGCCTGCTTGAGGATATTAACATTCAAGATGCACTATCCCCAAATATGACTAGGAGACCAAACTATGCCATTCTAAAACATGTTGCTAGATGAATGTAGTGGTGCCCTTCTGTAATCCTAGCTACTCAGGAGGCTAAGTCAAGAGGATCACAAATTCAAGGCCGGATTTAGCAATTTAATGAGATCCTGTCTCAAAACAAAAAAATAAAATAAAATAAAATAAAATAAAAAGGGCCGGTGATGTAGCTCAGTGGTAGAGTGCCCCTGGGTACAATTCCAGTACTGCAAAAACAAACATGTCTTTTTGGCATATTGATTATTTTACCTGGCTGTTTTGAGAAACTACCAACATAAGAATAAGATAATTTTTCATGTAAATGGGAAGTCTTTTCCTTTCTGCAGCAGAAAGAGAAGCAAGACTAATCACTAGAGCCTCTTCTACATTGGAGAAAGAATGGACTTGAATTTGCATAACCAACTCCACTGTGTTTAAGGTGCTGTTCTTGGCCATCTCTTCTTTTTTTTTTTTTTTTAATTTTTTTTTATTGTAGATGGACACAATATCTTTATTTTATTTATTTGTTTTTATGTAATGCTGAGGATCGAACCCAGTGCCTCATGTAAGTGAGGCAAGCACTCTACCACTGAGCTACAATCCCAGCCCAGCTGTCTCTTCTTAACATGCATTTAATCTGTTCTTTCCCCACACCTTTTTTTCCCTTTGTTTCAGAGAATGGTGGTTTTTCAACCTTAAATTTAAACTTTCCTTAAGACCTACTTTAGAGATTTACCCTGAATGTCTCTTGTACATATGACACTGTACATGTGTTCATAAACTTATTATTCTTTTTTTAAAGAAGAACTCCTTTGTTACAAGGAGTCTCAATTAAGAACCATGAAGGGTGGAGAAAATTATTTTTTCTCCCTGACAAGATGTAGAGCTAGATTCATCAGAAATTATGC
Source organism: Geosciurus inauris (assembly GCA_004024805.1). NCBI lineage: Eukaryota > Metazoa > Chordata > Mammalia > Rodentia > Sciuridae > Geosciurus > Geosciurus inauris. The sequence goes on from PVHX01020769.1 coordinate 24,176, forward strand.
TATTTGTTAAAGGAACAAATATTAACATTTTAAATATAACAAATTTTAACAAATTGTTAAAATTACAACAATTTTTTATTTTATTTATTTATTTGTTTGTTTGTTTTTGTATTGGGAATTGAACACAGTAGCACTCCGCCACCAAGCAACATCTCTAGTCCTCATTTTATTTTATTTTATTTTATTTTTGGTACTGGGGATTGAACTCAGGGGTACTCAACCACTGAGCCACATCCCCAGCCCTATTTTGTGTTTTATGTAGACAGGGTCTCACTGAATTGCTTAGCGACTTGCCGTTGCTGAGGCTGGCTTTGAACTCGTGATCCTCCTGTCTCAGCCTCCCTAAGTGCTGGGATTACAGGCTTGCACCACCGCACCCTGCTCTCATTTTATTTTGAGACAAGGTCATGCTAAATTACCCAGGCTGGCCTTGAATTTGCAATCTTCCTGCTGTCACCTTTGGAATCTTTAGGATTACAGGCGTGTGCTACCATGCCTGGCTTAATTTAATAGTTTCAATTGGCTTTATTTTGATTCTATAATTGGGCAATACTTCATTGCATAAAGCAGAAAAGTGTTCCAATGGCCTGAGCAGAAAAGTTTGGTTTTATAGACAGAGAAAGGCTGAAAAAAGCAGAAAAGAACAAAAAAAGCAGATTGGTTATTTCAGAGTTATTTGCCTTAGAGTGCAGGGATAGAAAAGGAAAATAATTGATTTATCAGTTTATTTTAGGTTATCTTTTTAATGTAAGGATTAAAATAAGCATTATCGTGCTTTTTGAAACTGACCTTTTTGGGAAATTTAGCTGTCTCTTTAATCCAGAGTTCTCTAAAGGTGCAAGAAACACCTTAGTTTCAGCTTGGTGATGTGGGACTTTAGCACAAATGACTGCATTTTGATTTTTAGCTTGGTCTGTTGAGACCTAATGCAAGAGCTTAGTCCACAACAGTAGCCTCCTTTAATTTGTGTTTAGCAATCCCCAGTGTTAAATCCCCATTGGATAGAGTAGTTTCTCAAAGGATATTCATTAACTTGAAAATCATGCCAATTGAAGAAACTTGAGTAAAAAAAATGCAATTCTACTGATTTTGGCATGTTTCATAAATGGAGACAAGGAGCAGTTAAGATGTGTTCCTTGCCTTAGATCAGGAGGTTTTAACAAAATACTTTAGACTGGGTAATTTACAAACTACAGAAATATATTGCTTATACTTATGGAGACTGGGAAGTTCAAGATAAAGGCATTATCAAATTCAATGTCAGATGAGGGCTGGTTCCTCATAGAGCTTCCTCTGTGTCCTCACATGATGCAAGAGGCAAACACCTCCTTTATAAGGCCTGGATCAAGACCTGATCACCTCCTAAAATACTCACCTCAGGCTAGGGATATAGCTCAGAGGTAGAGTGCTCGTCCAGCATGATGAGACCTGCATTTGATCTCCAGCCCCCCCCCCCCAACACACAAAGGCTCTACTTCTTAATACTATCACATTGAAGAATAAGTTCGAAAAGATGAATTTGAGGGATATTATTATTATTATTAATAGTAGTATTTTGTGGTGCTGGGGATCACGGACTCACCTATGCTAGGCAAGCACTTTGCCTCTGAGTTATATCCCCAGCACAAGACATAGCAGTATTCAGACCTTAGCAACAGTTTTATCTTTTTGGTGCACATACAGAAGGGAGTTGCTCTTTAAATCAGTCTAAGTCTGATTCCAGTTACTCAGGTCGCTGGGACAAAATTGCATAAACAATAGAAAATAAAAAAACTGGGGATATAGCTCAATGGTAAAGCTACCTGGGAATAATTCCCTAATGAGGGGGAAAAATTAGTGGGAATGCTTTTAGGTGTCCTGAAGATAAAAACTCCTTTGTGTTCAAGATTCTGCAGGGTATTGAGAAGGGTACAGAGGACTCTGGGCACCAGCCATGGAGCACAGTTTGAGTCAGGAATAACTTCATTTTTATGCAAGTATTTATCCCCGCTCAGGGCTGAAGGAGGGCCTATTGTGATTCTTCTGCCAGTTGGGATGAAAGAAACAGTCAATGGAGAACCAGCCTATTATCTCAACTCAGCCCCTCCAAACAATGCTTTGGTTGATACAGTCTCTGCTCCTTTTCCAAGGGGAGGGAACAACTGATCTATGAAATCTTCTGGCCTGGAGTGAAAAGGATTTGGACAGACTGTTCTGGGGGAAGGTCATCTTATCAGAATGTCATTGAAGCAAGCCCCTTACCCAAATTTACACAATATATTCACTGCATTTGTGCACAGCAAGAGCTACTCAAATTATGGACCTTCACTGAATCATTGGAATATCCTGAGAGAGTAAAAAATGCAAATTGTTGGGCCCTACTCCAGACCTATTAAATCGAAATTCCAGGGTGAGGCCCAGGAAGCTGTGTTTTAACAAGCTCTGCAGGAGATCTTTAGAACTGCCAAAGTTTAAAAAATACTGCTATCTAGGACACACATACCTTCTCTGTCTTTGTCTCTGTCTCTGTCTCTATCTGTCTGTCTGTCTGTCTGTCTCTCTCTCTCTCACACACACACACATACACACACACAGTGGCCTACAACTCCTGCAGCTGCTAATGCCACTTGCTCATTTTCCTGTGGTTTCTCTCAGTGGGGCCCTGGGATTTGTTTTTCGTCACTGTGGACCTTGATCATTTCCTGCTGCTTCCAAGAAGTTTGGAGAGGGAAGAGCAAGAATGAAGGCAGGAGGGAGGGGAAGGGGTTAGCTGAGGTGGTGGAGCTTTCAAGAATGAAAAGGAAAATGCTTAGTGACAATGTTTCTTTGTGAAGAGTTCAGCTTTATGTTGATGGAGCTGCAAGTCATTAGCAACCCCTGCACATGGCCGGAGTTGACCGGGTCATTCTCCAGGGCCAGATCGCCCTCTGCTGCTGACTGATAAATAACACTCTGGGACTGCCCAAGAAAAGAGGAAGTCTCAGGGGATGGGGTGGAAAAGAGGACGTGACTCAAGCCAAAAGGTCAGTAAGTCAGCACTTCGGACTGTTAGCAGAATCTTGTTAAAATCTTTTTTGCAGGGAAGGAAGATGTAGCCAATTTGGTGGGTGTTTCCAGGACTCATCTAACAAACAGTGGGGTTCTGCCAAGATCTCCCATGATTCCAAGCTCCTCGTTTGCTCTGGCTCTGTAGCCACTCTCCCTTATTGCTCACCCTTACCTTGCTTTGGACAAAAAGTGTGTTTAAAATGAGAAGAGGGAAACAGAAAGAGAAAAATTGGTGGAAATATTTGGTATGGAGTCATTTATTTATTTTCTTTCTCATTTATTTTTTTCCACACTTTTTATTGGTTCATTATAGTTATACATAATGATGGGATTTGTTGTTATATATTTGTATGTGTACACAATATAACAATATAATTTGGCCAGTATCAGGTATGAAGCCATTCAGAGGCAATTAGTCAAGGCTCAGACTTTTTTTTTCCCCTTTTTTAAAAATCTTCTCTCAGGCTCTATTTTGTTTCTTTTGTGTCCATGAAAGCACTTTGTCTTTCAGTCTTTCTTCTCCTGCCAGGGAACTCTTACCCCACAGCTGTGGAGTCAGCTCTTCTTTCCAATTTTATTGCCCCACTTTATTACTGTTGGAATGATGGTTCATGTGGGTCACTGGTGGAGAGAGCAAAGATTTGTTCCCAGAATAAAAGTTCAGGCGCAGCAGTTGCTCCTGCCAACCACAGGCAGTGACCCATTTCCTCCTGCTTCTTGCCTTTGCCCCGTCCCATCTCCGACTATGGTTGACCACCAGAGTGCCTTCACCCCTCCAACTCCCACCCTTGGGTTTCTGCAGAGTATAAAGCTCTTGTTGGGGAGATACCTTTCATGTCAGGTCTGGAAAATTCAACTATCCTAAAGGGTCTGGGGTGAGGTGGAGGCAGGATGTGGGAGGTAGAAAGTGGGAGATGGGAGTATAGGTGGGGAACAGACAAGAGGAGCACCCAAATTCTTTGTTTTGGTTTTGTTGCCAGAGATTGAACACTGGAGGCTTCTACTCCGAGCTATACCCCCAGCCCTTTTAAAATTTTATTCTGAGACAGGGATTCACTAGGTTGCTGAGGCTGCCTGGCACTTGGATCTGCTTGGCCTGTCTTGTCAGTAACTAATTACAGGCATGTTTCACTAGGCCCAGCTTAGCAAATTTTTTAGAATATTCTGATGTCACAGAACACTCTAAACTCTCCCTCAAACACTCTAATGTATAGAATGAGTTTATGAGGCTGTGAGGCTGAGCCCTTCAACCCAAACCAAGGGATTGAACCCAGGGATATTTTACCACTGAGCTTCATCTCCAGCCCTTTTTTTTTGGTACTAGGGATTGAACTCAGGGGTACTCGACCATTGAGCCAGATCCTCAGCCCTATTTTGTGTTTTATATAGAGACAAGGTCTCACTGAGTTGCTTAGTGCCTCGCCACTGCTGAGGCTGGCTTTGAACTTGCGATTCTCCTGTCTCAGCCTCCCAAAGTGCAGGATTACAGGTGTGTGCGACCATGCCTGGCTTCCAGCCTTTTTTATTTTATTTTATTTTATTTTTTGGTACTGGAGATTGAACTCAGGGGCACTCGACCCCTGAGCCACATCCCCAGCCCTATTTTGTGTTTTATGTAGAGACAGGGTCTCACTGAGTTGCTTAGCGCCTCGCCATTGCTGAGGCTGGCTTTGAACTCGCGATTCTCCTGTCTCAGCCTCCCTAAGTGCTGGGATTACAAGCGTGAGCCACCGCGCCCGGCTTTTATTTTGTTTTGAGACAGAGTCTCACTAAGTTGCTGAGGCTGGCCTCAAACTTGTGATCCTCTGGCTGGGGTTGTGGCTCAGTGGTAGAGTGCTTGCCTAGCATGTGTGAGGCACTGAGTTCGATCCTCAGCACCACATTAAAAAAAAATAAACCAATAAAAATCTAAAAAATAAACCTTAGCTGGATGCAGTGGTGCACACCTGTAATCCCAGCACTTTGGGAGGCTGAGACAGGAGAATCGTGAGTTCAAAGCCAGCCTCAGCAACTGAGAGGTGCTAAGCAATTCAGTGAGACCCTGTCTCTACATAAAACACAAAATAGGGCTGGGTATCTGGCTCAGTGGTCAAGTACCTCTGATTTCAATCCCCGGTACCAAAAACAAAAACCAAAAAAACAAAATTTGTAATCCTCATATCTCAGCCTTCTGAGTAGCAGGGATTATAGGTGTGTGCTACGACAGTTCAATTTCATCTCTTGTAAGGAATTTACTTGGTTGTCTTCTTTGTGAGCTGGGTTGCCTGCATCTCTAAGCAATTTTGTGCCTAGAGTTAGATCAGAACTCCAAGTAGGAGGAATATATTCATAGGCACTTTGGTTGATGTGAAGTAGTCTGGTCTCTGCACGCACAGGCAGGTAGGAGTTTAAGGAGAAGAATGGTTATTAGAAGGCATGAATAGCTACATAATTTGCAGGGTCCACTGAAAAATGAAAAGACAGTGCCTCTTGACAAAAAAAAATTAAGAATTTAAAGATGGAAATAACAGAACATTAAACCAAGAACATTAAACTCAACCTAAGGCCATATGTAGTGGCCCAGGTTGCATGCCCATGAAGCTGGCCGTGGCAGAGAGAGTTCCTGCTATATAGTTCGGATATAAAGTACCTAAAGACACATGTGTTTAAAGGCTTGGTACCCAACTGGTGGCACTACTTTAAGGGGTGGAACCTTAAGACGGTGGGACCTAGTAGAAGGAAGTTAGGTCATAGGGGCATGCCCTTGAAGGGGATATTGTTACCCCAGCTCCTTCCTGACTCTCTTTGCTTCCCAGCAACCATGAGGTGAAAGGACTCCTTTGCCACACACTCTGGCCATGATGTACTGTGCTGCCACAGGCCCAAAGCCAAGGTCACTTGGCGCTGTTGCTTTGGGCCTGTGACCAAGGACTAGAACCTCTGAAACCATCAGTCAAAACTTTCTTCCGGCTGGGCATGGTGGCGCAGATCTGTAGTCCCAGCACTTTGGGAGGCTGAGACAGGATAATCGCAAGTTCAAAGCCAGCCTCAGCAACGGTGAGGCGCTAAGCAACTTAGTGAGACCCTGTCTCTACATAAAACACAAAATAGGGGGGCTGGGATTGTAGCTCAGTGGTAGAGCGCTTGCCTCGCATGCGTGAGGCCCTGGGTTCAATCCTCAGCACCACATACAAAGCAATAAAATAAAGACATTGTGTCCATCAACAACTAAAAAAATATTTAAAAAACAAACAAACAAAAAAACACAAAATAGGGCTGGGGGTGTGTCTCAGTGGTTGAAATATCCTTGAGTTTCATCCCCAGTACCAAAAAAAAATTCTTCCCTGCTCTTCCTCTTTTTTTTTTTTTTTTTTTTGCAAAACTGGGGATGAACAGATTTGCTCTTCTACTAGACTACATCCCCATTTCTTTTCATTTATTATTTTGAGGTAGAATCTCACTAAGTTGCCCAGGCTGTCCTTGAACTTCCAATCCTCCCGTCTCAACCTCCCAAGTCTCTGAGATTATAGGCATGTGCTACCATGCCTGGCACTTTTCTTCCTTTTATATTTATTTTAATTTTTTTTGGTACAAGGGATTGAACCCAGGTGTAGTTAACCACTGAGCTATATCTCCAACCCTTTTTATTTTTCCTTTGAGACAGGGTCTCACTAAGATGCTTAGGGCCTCACTAAATTGCTGATGCTGGCTTTGAACTTGTGATCCTCCTGCCTCAGTCTCCCAAGTCTATGCGCAGCGAGATGGTGTTCTGATTTTAACTGAGCTCCAGAGGCACACTGCTCAAGGTCTGCGTTATTTCCTTTTCCCCTTCCCCCAGGCAGATTCAGTACTGTATTTGTGGGCGAATCCTTCCTGACTTCTTTATCAGAATTAGAAAATCCAGATTAGTAAGCCGGGCACGGTGGCGCAAGCCTGTAATCCCAGCACTTAGGGAGGCTGAGACAGGAGAATCGCGAGTTCAAAGCCAGCCTCAGCAATGGCGAGGTGCTAAGCAACTCAGTGAGACCCTGTCTCTACAT
>PVHX01020770.1:0-31205 GCA_004024805.1 Geosciurus inauris
AAAAAAAAAAAAAAAAAAAAAAAAAAAAAAAAAAAAAAAAAAAAAAAAAAAAAAAAAAAAAAAAAAAAAAAAAAAAAAAAAAAAAAAAAAAAAAAAAAAAAAAAAAAAAAAAAAAAAAAAAAAAAAAAAAAAAAAAAAAAAGCCCTACAAAGTGCAAAAATTAAAAACAAGGATCAATATTTGGGATGACATCAAACTGAAAAGTTTCTGTGCAACAAATAAAATGATTAAGTATTTGAAGAGAAAGCATACAGAATTAGAGACAATCTTAACAATTATTTTTATTCCTATTAATTACATTAATTCCATCAATAGGAAAATAATATCCAGAATATACAAATAATTAAAAACCACTGAAAAACAATACCCCATCAATGGGCAAAAAACTGAGCATGCACTTCTCAAAGGAGAAACATAATTGGACAACAAAAATAGAAAAAAGTGTTCAACATCCCTAGCAATCAGTGAAATTGTACAATAAGATTTAATCTCACTCTAACAAGAGTGGTAATGATGAAGAATGTGTAAAACAATAAATGCTGATGAGGCTGTGGGGAGAAAGGAACACTTGTACATCATTATTGGGACTGAACACTAGTACAGACACTCTGGCATGCAGTTTGGAGATTTCTCAAAAGAACTAGGAATGACAAGGAAGTTTCAAGATGGTGGAATAGAGCATCCTAGCTGCTCCATGGTGTGAAACCAAGAAAGAAGATCAGCAGCTTCGCAGCAAGGTTGGTGGACCAAAAAGGTGATGGAGCTTTACTGGAATTAATACTGAACACTCACATCAAATCAGATAAAATAAGGAAGCAATCTCCTGTGCTATAGCTGCTACTACCATAGCTGGAGACACCAGGCGCAGTGGTCCCTCTCAGTACAGTGGAGGGATAAGGAAATTAAAGAAACCTGGATTTTTAGGACTAAGGCATGTCTGTAAGCATGGGGTTTACAGATCAAAGACACTGCCTGATTAAGCTGAAAGAAGCACTTTACAATAGTCTTGTACATAAAATCAACTACATATCTTTCTGTGGCATGTAGAGGACAAAGGAAGAACACATTTTGTAAGAGTTCTGTGGAAATGTACAGGGCAGTGTGCCTTCTCTGGTTGTGGAGAGTGATGACAGAGAATGGGAGAGCAGTGTCTGAGATTGAGGCCTCTGATGACTTCATGGCTGTGACATGCTTGGTGCCTTGGAAAGTTTCTGTGCAAAGGTGAAGGATGCCTGGCTGCTGTGGTAATGTCCTCCATGAGGAGGCTCTGTGCTAGAGTCTTATCAGCCTCAGCCTTAATCTCAGACACTCAGCTCCTTGGAATAAAGGAACTTTCTTGTTAGATAATCACAATATTTCACCAAGTTCTGCAGCTCCTAAACCTATCCACAAGACAGTAACTTTAAACAATGGACTTTCTTGAGACCTACACAAAGCTCTTAACTTTGTACATGGCAACCTTGTATGTAACTGAGGAATAAGCTGCATAATGTTGCTGACTCTCTAATCTGCCTAATGATACAATGAACAATAATGCATTAATGATGCCAGTGACCTAATGTAACCTGTTGATATAAATAAAGCTGGAAGCTTGGACAAGCAGCCATTTTTTTCTCTGAATCTTGCCTCTGTCTCCTTTGATTTCTTTACACAATTTTACAGCCACAGAGTGGGGACTGGTAACTGAGGGAGTCAAGTCCTGGCAGACCTGAAGCTGGCCCAAAATACAGGCCAGACAAACACAAAATGTATGGCATAGGGTGTACCTAAGATACAAGGAGAAAATTAAACATTAGAATATTACACAGAGGACATCTGGTCATGGAATCCCATCTGGATCTCCCCCTCCCCCTCTAATCCAGTGCTTGCAAGGCTAACTGGGAAACATGCATCTGGCCAGGAATTAAAAAGTGTGGGGGTGAGAGAGTCCAAGTTTGGAGACAACTTGACACCATGAAATGTGGGGTCAGCAGGTGACACAGAGAACTAAGGTTTGGCTGCTGCAACACATGATTGTATCCCAGGGGAGATCCTGGGGTGCAGACCTCCAGCATGGATAGGCAATTGCCGAGCTCTAGAGGTACACTGATTTAGAATCTCCAGACCAGTTGGCATCCAGTGAGGAGCCTGGAGCCTACCTAAGCTTAAAACCTCCCTCCAGAAGTTACACTAAGAGGATTATCTCTCACCCTAGCAATCCCACCCTAAGGGTGCAACAAACATCATACTCCAGACAACCCCATGTAACTGCTGAATAGGGAAGCTGGAATCTTTGAACTCCAATTGAAGCAATGTTTAAATTTTCACCAAGATATGTTTCCTTTCCTTATATCTTGTCTCTGCTTGATAGTGACCTTAATGGTTTCTGGACAAGTATACAAAATCATATTTGTTTTTTTATTTTTTTCACTTCTAGCACTTTTGAAACCAGTTATTTTTCATGGATCAGTTTTTTTGGAGAACTAGGAAATTTGGTTAATACATTCCAGTTTTGTTTTATTTTCTTTTAGTTTTGTATTTATTTTTAATTTTTAAAATATTTAATTTATATAGTTTCTCTCACTTATCTGTTTATCTTGAACCTCTGTTTCCCTTCTCTTCTGCCAATGGCCAATTTTTATAGTTCTCTTCCTCAGGCTTCCTTTATTTTTTTAACTTATATCCTCTCTCCTTTTCCCTCATAATCATTACATCCTATAGCACTATTGTTCTCTTCCTGTTAAACAGTCAGAATTATATATCATTTTGCAAAGTTAGTGTTTATATAGTTGACCAAAACTGATCATATCATTTCTATTTATTGTGACAACATTGTAGACATCACAGCAGGAAATTCTTGCTTTAATGCTGTATGCTTTTTGCATTGGTTCTTGTTATTATTTGTCTCTCCTTAAATAGTGAGGTACTAGAAAACTTCAGGGACATTGCAAATCTACAAGGTCAAAACTATACTGTCTCATATCCATATTTAGCTGGGTAGACACAAAAACAACATGAAAAAGCAAGATAATAAATCACCCAACACAAACCAAGACACTTTGATGATAGAATCCATCACCATCACAGTGGAAGAAATGGCATAGAAGGAGTTTAGGATGTACATAGTTAAATTAAATTGTAAGTTAAATAATGATGTAAGGAGTGATTATCAGAAAATGCAGGAAGCAAAATATAACTTCAATAAAAAGTTAGAGATTCTAATCAAGTAGAAATACTTGAAATGCAGGTATCAATAAACCAAATTAAATATTCAATACAAAGCCACACCAATAGATTATACTACTTAGAAAACTGAATTTTAGGTAATAAAGGCAAAATATATAACATTGAAAATAAAGTTGACTATGGAGAAAAGATGTTAAAAGACCATGAACAGAACTTCCAAAAATATGGTATAACCTGAAAAGATCAAATTCAAAATTTATTGAGATAGATGAAGGCTTGGAGACAGAAATCAAAGAAATGCACATTATTTTCAATTAAATAATATCAGGAAATTTCCCAAATCTAAAGAATGAAATACAAAATAAGATACAAGAGGCTTACACAACTCCAAATATACAAAATTAGAACACACCCACAAAATACACATCATTATACAAATTCCCAACATACAGAATAAGGATAGAATTTTAAAGACTGCCATAGAAAATTGACAAGTCATGTGTAGAAGGCCACCCATCTGGATCTCAGATGATTTCTCAACTCTGATCCTCAAAGCCAGTAGGAATTGGAAGAATATATATATAAAACTGAAAGAAAATGGATGCTAGCCAAGAATACTATACCCAGCAATATTAAGAATTGATGAAGAAATTAAAAACTTCCATGATAAGAAAAAGTTAAAAGAATTCAGTTAGAAAGCCTATTCTACAAAACATAGTCAATAAACTATTCCATAATGAAGAAATAAAAAAAAATTGAAAACCAGCAAAAGAAGAAACTACACTAGTAGAATTGTCAAAGGAGAAACTAATTAAAATTAAAAACCAGGGCTGAGGCTGTAGCTCAGTGGCAGAGCGCTCGCCTCTCACGCGTGAGGCACTGGGTTCGATCCTCAGCACCACATTAAAAAAAAAAATAAGTAAACAAAATAAAAAAAGACACTGTGTCCATGTATAACTAAAAAATATTTAAAAAAATAAATAAATAAAATTAAAAACCAGAAAAAATCAGAGTAACAGTGAATAAAAAGCATATCTCAATAATTACATTCAATGAAAATGACTTAAACTCATCAATCAAAATACATAGATTGACAGAGTTGAATAAAAAAGAACACCCAAAAATATGTTGTCTGCTAAACACTCATCTCATAGGCAAAGACATACACAAATGGAAGGTAAAAGGATGGGAAAAACATATAATTCACATGGATCTCATAAACAAGTAGGAGTTTTTTATTCTCATATCAGAGAAAGTGGACTTCAATCCAAAGTTAATCAGAAGGGACAAAGAAGGACATTTCATGCTGCTTAAAGGAATTATATATCAAAAAGTCATAATAATTATAAATATTTATGCCTCAAACAATAGATCTTCCATATACATCAAATAAACCCTTCTCAATTTCTAGAATCACATAGGCCACAACACAGTAATATTGGATTACTGTAAGACATCTTTCTAACTGGTGAAGAGATCCTCCAACAAAAACTTAAAAAAGAAGCTATAGAACTAAAAAACGTAATAAATAATTGAGACTTAGCAGACATATATAGTATATCTAACCCATCAAATATTGAATATACTTTGTTTACAGAAGCACACACACTCTTCTGTAAAATAGACCATATCTTAAGCTATAAAACAACTCTTATAAAATACAAAAATTAAAGATGATACCTTGCTTTCTTTCAGATCCTAATGGAGTGAAATTATATATTAACAATAAAATACAAAAGTTTCTCTAACACCTGGGGACTAAATAATACCTCAGTGAAATAATATCAGAAAATTTCCCAAACAAGAAAAATGAATTGGAAAATCAAATACAAAAGGCTTTCAGGACACCAAAGCCAGGAGATCCTGTAACAACATATACCAAGCTCTAAAAGAAAATAAATGCCACCACAGAATCTTATACCCAGCAAAACTAAGCTTCCAATTTGATAACGAAATAAAAATCTTCCACAATAAACAAAATTTAAAAGAATTTACAATGAGAAAGCCTGCACTAGAGAATATTCTAGGCAAAAGATCTCATGAGGAAAAAATGAAAAAAAAAAACAATAAAAATCAACAAAGGGAGGATCTACACTAAAGGAAAAACCAATGAAAAGAGAAACCAAGTCAAGTTAAAAACCAAAAATAAACCAAAATTAATGAGAATACAAACCATATTTCAATAACCCTCAATGTTAATAGCCTAAACTCATCAATCAAAAGATACAGACTGCCAGATCAGATTAAAAAATAAGGCCCCGCAATATGTTGTCTTCAAGGGACTCATCTCATAGAAAAAGACATCCACAGACTGAAGGTGAAAGGATGGGAAAAACATAACCCTCAAATGGACTGCATAAACAAGCAGGGTCTCCATTCTCATATCAGATAAAGTGGAATTCAAACCAAAGATAGAGGAGTAAAGAGGGACATTTCATACTGCTTAAGCCAGCCATACATCAAGAAGACATAACAATCATAAATATACCCCAAACAATGGAGCATCCACGTATATCAAACAAACCCTTCTCAATTTTGAGAATCAAATACACAACAACACAATAATACTGGGTAACTTTAACACACTTCTCTCACCACTGGATAGATCTTCCAAAAAAAACTACACAAAGAAACCATAGAACTTAATAATACAATCAATACTTTAGAATAAACAGACATATATAGAATATTTCATCCATCAACAAGTGAATACACTTTTTTTCTCAGCAGCACATGGATCCTTTCCTAAAATAGACCGTATGTTATGCCACAAAGCAAGTCTTAGCAAATACAAAAATAGAGATACTACCCTGCATTCTATCAGACCATAATGGAATGAAATTAGAAATCAATTATAAAATTAAAAATAGAAGTTACTCAATCATAAACAATATGCTATTGAATAATGCATGGATAAAAGAAGACATCAAGGAGGAGATAAAAATATTCTTAGAGGTAAATAATTACTCTGATACAACATACCAAAATCTCTAGGACACTATGAAGGCTGTGTTAAGAGGAAAGTGCATTGCATTGGGCACATTCATTAAAAGAAGAAAAAGTCAACAAATAAACAACCTGACATTTCACCCAGAGCTCTAGAAAAAGAACAAATCAACACCAAAAGAAGTAGAAGACAGGAAATAGTTAAAATCAGGGCTGAAATAAATGAAATTGAAACAAAGGAAACAATTTTAAAAATTGACAAAAAAGCTAGTTCTTTGAAAAAATAAATGAAATTGACAAACCCCTAGCCACCCTAATGAAAAGGAGAGAGAAAATTTTGAGATGAAATGGGAAATATCATGACCGAAACTGTTGAAGTACAGAAGATAATTAGAAACTATTTTAAAATCTATACTCCAGTAAAATAGAAAATCTTGAATATACTGACAAATTTATGGGGGCATATGACCTGCCCAGCCTGAATCAGGAGGACACACGCAGATCAGTTTCCAGCAAAGAAATAGAAGATGCCATCAAAAGCTTCCCAACCAAGAAGAGCCCAGGTACCAGATGGATTCTCTGCTGAGTTGTGCAAGACCTTCAAAGAAGAAATAATACCAAAATCCTCAAATTATTTCTTGAAATAGTAAATGAAGGAACTCTTCCAAACTCAATCTATGAGGCTAGTATCACCCTGATTCCAATATCCCTGATGAATATTAATACAAAAATTCTCAATAAAATTCTGGCAAATTGTTTAGAGAAACATATTAAAAAATAGTGCACCAAGATCAAGTGGGTTTCATCCCAGTTATGCAAGGTTGGTTCAACATAAGGAAATCAATGTAATTAATCACATCAACAGACCTAAATTTAAGAATCATATGATTATCTCTATAGATGCTGAGAAAGCATTTGACAAAATACAGCACATTTTCCTGTTCAAAACACTAGAAAAAGTAGGGATAGTAGGAACATACCTCAACATTATAAAATCTACCTATGCAAAACTGAAAGCCAACATCATCCTCAATGGAGGAAAAATTGGAAGCATTCCCTCTAAAAACGAGAACAAGATGGGGATGTCCTCTTTCACCACTTCTATTCAACATAGTCCTTGAACCTGTAGCCAGAGAAGTTAGACACAAAAGAAATTAAAGAGATAAGAATAGGAAAAGAAGAAGCTAAACTATCATTATTTGCTGATGACATGATTTTTTACTTAGAGGATCCAAAAAGTTCTACCAAAAAATTTCTATAATTAATAAATGAATTAAGCAAAGTTGCAGAATATAAAATCAATACCCATAAATCAAATGTATTTCTATACATCAGTGAGAAATCCTCTGAAAGAGAAATTAGAAAAACTACCCCATTCAGAGTAGCCCTGCAAAAACTGAAATACTTGAGAATCAACTCAACAAAATAGGTGACAGAACTTTACAATGAAAACTACGGAACACTAAAGAAAGAAATTGAAGAAGACCTTAGAAGATGGAAAGATCTCCCATGCTCTTGGATAGGTAGAATCAATATCATCAAAATGACCATACTACCCAAAGCCCTATACAGATTCAATGTGATTGCAATTAAAATACCAACATAATTCTTTTTTTTAATGTTTATTTTTTAGTTGTAGGTAACAGAATATCTTTATTTTATTTTTATGTGGTGCTGAGGATCGAACCCAGTGCCTTATGCGTGCTAGGCAAGCACGCTACCACTGCGCCACAATCCCAGCCCCCCAACATAATTCTTTATAGAATTAGAAAAAGCAATTATGAAACTCATTTGGAAAAATAAAAGACCCAGAATAGCCAAAATAATCCTTAGCAAAAAGAGTTAAGCAGGAGGCATCACAATATCAAACACTAAACTATGTTACAAAGCCATAATAACAAAAACAGCATGGTACTGGTATCAAAATAGACATGTAGATGAATGGTATAGAACAGAAGACACAGAGACAAACCCACATAAATGCAGTTATCTCATACTAGACAAAGGTGCCAAATTCTGGTAAAAAGATAATGTCTTCAACAAATGGTGCTGGGAAAACTGGAAATGCATATGCAGCAAAATGAAACTAAATGCATATCACTCACCATGCAAAAAATTGAACTCAAAGTGGATCAAAGACTTATGAATTAGACCAGAGAACCTGCACTTAATTGAGGTGGATTAGGACCCATCTTCCTTAACAAGACTCCTAGAGCACAAGAAATAAAGCAAGAATCAATAAATGGGATGGATTCAAACTAAAAAGCTTTTTTCTCAGCAAAAGAAACAATCAATGAGGTAAACAGAGAGCTGACATTCTGGGAATAAAGAGCACATGCACATCAGAAAGAGCACAGATCTCCAGGATATATGAAGAACACACAAAACTTAGCACCAAAAAACCAAACAACCCAATTTATAAATGGGCTAAGGAGCTGAATAGAAACTTCTCAGAAGAAGGTATACAATTGATAAACAAATATATGAAAAAATGTTCAACATCTCTAGCAATTAGATAAATGCAAATCAAAACTACTCTGACTTCATCTCACACCAGTCAGAATGGCAATTATCAAGAATACAAACAACCCCAAGTGTTGGCAAGGATGTGGAGGAAAAGGCACACTCATACATTGCTGGTTGGACTGCAAACTGATGTAATCACTCTGGAAAGCAGTATGGAGTTTCCTCAGAAAACTTGGAATGGAACCACCATTTGACCCAGCCATCCCTCTCCTCAGTCTATACCCAAAGGACTTAAAACCAGCATATTACAGTAATGCAGCCATTTTGATGTTTATAGCAGCACAATTCACAATAGCTAAACTGTGGAACCCACCTAGATGCCCTTCAATAGATAAATAGATAAAGAAACTGTGGCATATATACACAATGGAATATTACTCAGCATTAAAAGAGAATAAAATTATGACTATATATATATATTTGTGTGTTTGTGTGTGTGTGTAGTCATTGGAAAATGTGAACATAATATATGTAATATAATATAATATAGTATTACCTAATAATGTTAGATTTTTATGTGTGATAATAATCTCTCTCACACAGAGAGAGAGAGAGAACTATAGATGGACAAAATTTTAAAAAGGAAATAATGAGACCAAATCAAGACTTAAATTCATGTTGGCAAACAAGTTCTTAAACTCCACATCTAGTATCTGAGATACCAGGCATGCTGGTGTTCTCTCCAAAGGACTTTCAAAGCTCTGCCCCTAAAGCCTTGCTGTTTACAACCCACATGACCCCTCTCTTGGCTTTTTTATGTTCGCTGGCTGATGTCCCATGTTATTGGCATCTCTTAATCTTGGGGGTCTCCACTGCAGTTTTGCCTTCCTTCTTATTTCTTCACACATCATCTTCTCTGGGGCAGCATGCAGACTCAGATGCTGCTACACTCTGCCTGGCCTCCCAGACAATCCTTTGACATCTTGGAAGCCTCAATGTCCTCCTGTAGGAATAAGGAGTCTTGTTCCAAGGAAATGTAAAATGGGGATAAGAGGTAAGCAAGCTAAATAACTGTCTGGCACATGGACAGACCAGGGGCAGATAAGCTCTCTGTCCCTCATCTTTGAGACAAAACATCTGGAGGACTGGGTCCTGGCCAGATCCAGTCCTTGAGATTGTTGTGAAGAATAATGTAGGCCTAAGTTGGCTCCAGACTTGAGCTCACTTGCTTATTTCTCCCTATAAAGGAGGGAAGAAGAAATGCAGAGAGATTCAGATGGCTATAATTGTTCTTGCTGCGTTGCCTGTGATGATAAACTCCAGTGCTGCTGTAGGTGGGTTTCTTCTGGGAGGGATTTCCTTTTTTTAAAAATATTTCTCTTTTGATTTTTCTATTTTAAATTTTCTATTCTAAGTACAATAAAATGTTTTTCTTTATAACTATAGTGTGGCTTGTGAATATATACTGTGAATTGAGCCTTTAAAATTAGTCTGAGCTCAGCAAACTTGGGTCTTATCCCCACATCCCCTACCTCTAGCATTTTACATTTCTGCAGTGCCAGCACCACATGGTTGATCCCAAGTTCTGATGTCATCTATAGCAGTAGCATACCTCCACAGACCACAGATGCAACAATTCTGAATTTCTGGGCAGTAGAACACTGTGAAAAAAAAACCTGTGTAGCCAAACTTCAAGTTTTCCAAATCTTTATGCTTTGCTCTATGCTCAATCAGTATTTGTGTTCTAGAAAAGGCCTCCATGGTGAGTTGAAAGGGCTCTCTGAAGTGTGTATTGCAGCCTCTCTGAGGTTTTTAGAGGGCACTTGCAAAGAAATATCATTGGTAGATAAGGCTTGCAAAGGTATGTAGAGATGTATGTGGAGACGTATCTGTGGTGTGTGTAAGGACTCTTCTGAGGTGTGTATGTAGGGCTCTGTTGATGTGAATAGAAGATATTCTGCATTTGGTAGGGAGGAATCCCCGAGTTTGGTAGTTTATGGCCACTCATCTGTGTAGAAAGGGCTCTATGAGGTGTGTATGAAGGCAGTATTCTATGTGTCAGAAGGCTCCTTGATGTGTGTGGGAGGGCCACCTGAGGTGAGTTTGGACAGCCCACAGAGGTGCATTGGGAGGGTGCTGTTCAAATTGTGAAAAGGGCTCAGTGACTTGTGTTCAGTGAGCTTTTACTAAAGAGTAGGGAGAGCTCTTTGAGATGAGCAGGGAGGAAAAACTGATGCAGAAGAAAGGGTACTGTGAGATCTGGTTTAGTGGTATGGTTATGGGTAGGGTTAGGGTTAGCATTTAGGGTCAGGTCATAGTCAGGGTCAGGGTCAGGGAGGACTCTAGGGAAGGTAGGAAGAGTTAAGGTTAAGGCTTAGATTTATGTTCAGAATCATTTTCAGTATTTGTGGCATGCAGAAATGGTCTTTGTGGTGAATCTAAAGGCCTGTCTGATATTTGTATTGAGGGCTTTCTTAGGTGAGTACATAGGATATTTGTAGTGTTTATAGACAACTTTCAAAAATTATAGTTTGAAGATAGGGCTTGAAAACAGGTATAGTTTTTTTGTGTTGTTTTGTTTTTTCTCACTGAGGTACTCGGGGACATGACTCTGAGGTGTGTAGCAACTGCTCTTGATGTGAGTAGCCATGGCTTTCTTTGATGTCTATGGAGGGCACTCAGGTCAGTAAGAAACGCTCTCTGATTGGTATTGTGCACTTGCTGGACTGCTTAGGGAGGGCTCTATGAGTTGTGTAGGAGAGATTATGACGTGTGTCAGAAGGCTACTTGACGTATGTGGGGGGTACACTCAGGTGAGTTGAAAGGGCTTAGAGGTGCATAGGGAGGGTGCTCTGTGAAGCAAAGGCTCAGTGAGATGGCATTGGAGGACCTTTTGAGCTGAGTAGTGAGAGATTGTGAGATGAGAAGGGAGGACCAACTGATATGAGAGGGAAGGCGTTTGAGGTTAGAGTTAGGGTTTAGGGTCAGTGTCAGTATTTGGGGTGAACAGGGGATACCTCTGAGATAATTGAAAGGGCTCTCTGTGGTATATATTTAGAGATGTCTGAGGTAAGTAGATAAGGCTCTCTAAGGTGCTTAAAGGGTGCTTTCAAAGAAGTGTAGTTTGTAGAAAAGGATTGAAAATAATGAGGTGTGTAGGGAATGCTTTTGAGGAGATTAGGGAGGGCTTTCCTTGATGTGTGTGGGTTGCTCTGAAGTGTGTGGGGAGGGCTCTCTGAGGCTGGTATTGTGCGGCCACTGAGGTGGATGGAGAGGGATCATCCAGGTGTGTAGATCTCTATGGTGTGTCAGAGGGTGTCAACCAATCCTTGTGTGGGAGGGCCCTCTGAGATGAGTTCTGAGGGCTCGCTCAAGCGTATCAGAGTGTAAAATGCGATGAGTAGCGAGGCCAGAGTGCATTGGTTGGAGTGTTTTGAGGGGAGGAGGGAGAGCTCTGTGCAATAGGTAGGGTGCAAACTGACACAGAAGGCCGGGCATGGGAGGTGTGCAGGGTGTCTCTGTTAGGTGAGTAGGGTGGTTCTCTGAGCTTTGTAGTGTGGTTTCTCTGTGGTGTGTGGGGAGGGTTCATTGAAATGTGTACGGACAGCACTCTGATGTGTGTATGGAGGCTCTCAGAGCTGAGTAGGGGAGCCCTTATTACAGGGGGATTTGGGGGGCTGCAGGAGGGCTTTATGAGTGAGTAGAAATGCTGTCTTAGTTGGGTAGGAGAGACTTCTGGGATAAATAAGGAGGAAAAAGTGAGGTGCAAAAGGAAGTCTCTATGAGGTGTGCAACAATGCCCTCTGAATTGTGCAAGTAAGGTGTTCTGAGGTGTGCAGAGGGGTTGTGTATGGCATGTAGGGACAATTCTCTGAATGTGTAGGGATTCCCCAATAAAGTGTGTAGTTGTGGTTTCTAAACTGTGTGGATGATTCTCTGAGGTGTGTAGGAAGTGTGTTAGATGTGAGTGGGGAGGGCTTTCTGAGGTGTGTAGGGAGGTGTCTATGAGGTGTGTAGGGACATCTTTCTGAGGTTTAAAGGAAGGGCTCTCTGGGGTTTTTAGTGCAAGCTCTCTGAGGTGTGTAGGGAGGTCTCTATTAGGTGTGCAGGGGGGATCTGTGATGAGTTGAGGAAGGCCATTGCCTGCATAGATGTGCAATCTCAATTGTGTAGTGAGGGTCCTCCTACATGAATAGTGAGATTCATCTTATGTGAGTAGGGAGAACCCACTGAGGTGTGATGGGAGGGATTTTGAGGATCATAGATGGAATTTTAGGAAGGCTGCTCAAGAAAGTATCCTGAGGGTATTTTGAGGTGTTTAGGTATAGCTCTTGGATATGAGTGTGGTGGGCTTTGGGTGAGAATTGAGGTCTATCTGAGATGTCGACATAGTGTTTGCTGAGGTGCTTAGCTGGGGCATTCTGAGGTTTGAATCAACATCTCTCTGGCCTTTGTAGAGAGTATTTTCTGGGGTGTGTAGGGAGGACTTTCTGAATAGTTTAGGAGTTGCTCAATGAAGTATGGAGGAAGTGTCCCTAAGGTGTGAATGGATGGAAATCTGAAGTGTGCAGAAAAGGCTCTTGTGAGCAGGGAGAGGTTACTCATATGTGCGAGAAGATGAGTTTGATGTGTGTAAGAAAGGTTCTCTGAGGTGTGAAGATGGGTTCTCTTAGCTGTATAGGCAGGGCCCTCTGAAGGGAGAAGGATAGTTTTATGAGGCTTGAAGGAGGGCGTCTTTACACGAGTGGGAATGCTGACTTAAGTGAGTAAGTGGGTCTGTTGGTGGTTCATGGTGAAGGCCCCCATGGTGAGCCAGAAGTGCTCTCTGGGGTGTGTAGAGAGGGCTCTATGAGGCTAGTAGAAAAGGTCTCTAAGGTGTGTAGAGAGGGCTTGGAGAGGGGTGTAGTGCATACTCACAGAGGTCTGTAGCGACAGCTCCTGAGGTGTGTCTGAACTTCTTCAAGATGAGTAGTGAGGGCTTTCCCTGTTGTGGCGTGAGGACACTCTGACATGTGCAGGGAGGGAACTCTGAGGTTTGTAGAAGTGGCCTCTTTGCTGTGTAGGAAGGGTTCTATGGGTTTTGTAGGAGGGCTCTATGGCATGTGTCAGAAGGATCCTTTCTGTGTGTGTGAGTGCTTCCTGACGTAAGTTTGGAGGCCTCAGAGAGGTGTACAAGGAGGGTGCTCTCAACTGTAGCAAAAGCTCAGTGAATTGTGTTTTGAGGGTCATTTTAAGTGAGTGGTGAGAGCTCTATGAGATGAGTAAGGAGGACCAACTGATGTAGAAGTGAAGGGACTATGAGGTGACAATTAAATTAGGGTTAGGGTTTATGGTCAGGACCATGGTCAGTGTCATGGTCAGGGAGGGGTCTCGGTGTTTGTAGGGAGGACTTATGGTTAGGGTTTGGTTTAGGGTTAGGATCATGGTCAGAGTCAATATTTGCAGTGTTTAAGGAGGGCCTCTGTGGTGAATCCAGAGGGCTTTATGAGGTGTATATTTAAGGCTGTCTGAGGTGAGTAGATAGAATTTCTAAAGTATTTTGAGAGTGCTTGCAAATAAGTATAGTTTTTAGAAAGGAAAAGAGTGTAATTTGTACTCTGCAATTCTCTCCGAGGTGTGTGTGGAATGCTCATGAAGTTTTCAGGGAGAGTATTCTTTGATGTATATGGAGGGTATTCTGAGTTGTGTAGGGTGCTCCCTGTGGTCATACTATATGGTCACTAAGTTTTGTATGGAGGACCCTATGAGGTAAACTACATGGTGTATACATAAAACTTTCTGTGATGAATAGAGAGTGCCCCCTTAAGTTTGTATTTTAGATATTCTGAGCTACGTAGGAAGAGCTCACTCAAATGCGTAGTAATGGAACTCTGATGTGTATAGAGGGCCTCTTAGAGGTGTGTAGGGAGGTCTCTATTAGGAGAGCATGGGATCTATGAGGGTTGAAGGAGGACTTTATGACTGGGTAGAAATTCTATCTCAGTTTTGTACAGAGGGCCCTGTGAAATAAGTAGTGAGATGTCTCTGATATGAATAGGGAGAACACACTGAGTTGTAATGGGAGGGTTCTTTGAGGATATTAGTGGGAATTCTGTGTGTTTAGGAAAGCTACTTAAAGACTTATCACAAGGGCCATCTAAGGTGTGTAGGTTGAGCCCTCAAAAATTAGTAGGGAGGGCATTTTGTTGAGTACAGAGGTCTGTCTGAGATGTGTAGGTAGAATTTGCTGAGGTGTGTAGCGTGGGCCCTTAGGTTTGAATGTCTCTTTGGCATTTTTAGGGAGTGTGCTCTGGGTGTGTAGAAGGGTTTCTGAGTTGTATAGGTTTGATCAATTAAGTGCGGAGGAAGTGTCCCTATGGTGTGTATGGACAGCACTTTGAATTGTGTCAAAATGGCTCTTGACTTGAGTATGGGGGGTTTACTTAGATGTGTAGGGATGTTAGTTTGAGCTGTGTAGAAAAGGTTCTCTGAGGTGTAAAGGCAGATTCTCCTCATTGTTTAACGAGTGTTCTCTAAGGTATGTAGGAGGGGCCTTCTGAAGGGTTTAGGATGGCTCTTTGAGGTTTGTAGGTGCACTTCTTTACATGAATGAGAGTGCTCACTTAAGTCAAATAGTAGGGTTATTTGTAGTGAATAGGGAAGGCTTCCGTGGTGAGTCAAAAGTTCTCTCTAACATGTACACAGGGCTCACTGAGGTTAGTAGAAAGGCTCTATGAAGTGTTTAGAGAGGGCTCACAAAGGAGCATGGTGACTAATCACTGAGATCTGTAGAAATTTCCCCATGTGTTGTGTAGGGATTTCTCTTGAGATGAGTAGTGAGACCCTTCTTTGATATGTCAGGAGGGTACACTGAAATGTATAGAGAGGGATTTATGAGGTTTGTAGTGAGTGGACTATAAGCTGTAATTGGAAAGTTAGGGTTATGGTTATGGTTGGAGTAATTATTTAGGGTTAGGATTAGGTTTATATTTAGGATTAGGGTTAGAGTTAGGTGGTTACTGTTAGAGATACATGTAATGTTAGGTTTCAAGATAGGGTTGGGGTCAGGGTCAGTATTTTCAGTGTATTGGGAAGGCTTCTGGGAAGACTTCTGGAGGTGTGTAGTGAGGACTCCCTGAGCTGAGTAGAGATGTTCTACGAGGTGTTGGGACACGTCTTGCCAAGGAGAATTATGAGTACTCAATGAGGTCTGTAGGGGTGTCTTTCTGTCCTGTGCAGGGACTGCTTTTGACGTGAGTAGTGAGGGTTTTTTTTTTTTTTTTCAATATGTTAGCAGGGCCCTATAATGTGTATAATCGTGTCTCTCTGAGGTTTGTAGCAAATTGTTTCTGAGCTGTGTATGGAGAGCTCTATAAGGAATGTAGGAGTGCTTAATGCCATATGTCTGAGGACTCCTTCTCGTGTGTGAGAGTGGCCTCTGCTGTGTGTTTGGAGGGCTTACAGAGGTGTAAAATGGGGTGCTCTTTGAAGTGTATAAATAGCACAGGGAGATATGTTTGGGGGGCCTTTCAGGTGAGTAGTGAGAGCTCTGTGTAATGAGTAGGGATGATAAAATGATGTAGAAATAAAGTATATGAAGTTAGTTACAGTTATGGTTATGACTATGGTAAGGGTTTCGGGTCAGGATCAGGGTTAGGGTCAGTGTTGGGTTCAGGGAGGGCTCTCTGTTGCATGTAGGTGGGACTTAAAGTCATTGTTCTGAATATGTTAAGTTCAGGGTCAGTGTCAGTATTTGCGGTGCATAAGGAAGGCCTCTCTGGTCAGTCAAAAGAGCTCTCTAAGGTGTGTATTGATGAATTGTTCTGGTGAGTACATAGGCAATCTGATGTGTCTAGCAAGAACATGCAAAGGAGTATAGTGTGTACTCACAGAGGCATGTATTGACATCTCTCTGAAAATGTGGAAGGAGTGCTCTAAGTTGGGTCTCTTTGGAAGGATGGGTTCACAGTTTGACCACCACCAAACACAATGAGACACAAATATAAGACTCAAATACAATCTCTCTCTGTCTCTTTATGTCTCTCTCTCTCTCTCTCTCTCTCTCTCTCTCTCTCTTTCTCTCTCACACACACACACACACACACACACAGACACCCCTGGTAAGAATTCAGCCCTATCTCAAGGGGTTACTGAGTTGTGGGCTAGAGTATTCTCACCTGCAATGGACTTCCTTGGGAAAAATCAACACAGTTGTCAGCATACAGGATTGATTCAGCACTTCTACATTAGGAAAGACCCATACTCAGGGCTTTCCTGAGATCTGAGCATCTATAAATGGGTAGACAACAAGAACTCATGGCTCTAGACTTGCTGTCTCAAAACAAGTGAGCAGACTGGGACAGTATCTGGACTGTGGGTGCCTAGCTACTAAGGTTCCAAGTTCTGTATGTTCCATTGCCAAGGAAGTGAGGTCATTGCCAAGGTTCCAAGTGAGGTTCCATTGCCAAGGAAGAGGGGACTCTGTTATGTTTTAGATTTAGTGTCTCCCAAAGCTCAAATGTGAGATAATTCAAGAAGGTTTGGAGGAGAAGTGATTGGGTTATATCCCTAAAATCATCAATTAATTAATCCCTGATGGGATTAGCTGAATAATAACTTAAGGCAGGTGTGTTGTGGCTGGAGGAAGTGATTCATTGGGGGCATGATATTGAAGTATATATTTGTATCTGGTGAATAGGGTCTGCTTCCAGATCATTATATGGACTGTTTCCCTCTACTGCACCCTTCTGCCATGTTTCCCTGCCTCACCACAAGTCCCCAGGAATGGAGTTGACTTCTATAGATTGAGACCTATCAAACTTGGAGTCCATAAAGAAACTTTTACTCCTCTACAATTGTTCTCATTAGGTTCTTTAGTCACAGCAGCAAATGTTAACTAAAACAGAAATTGGTAACAAGAATGGAGTCATTGCTCTAACTAACCTGACCACATTATTCAAAATTTTTGGAGCATTTAAGGAATTCTGGGATGTTTACCAGAGAAAGCTGGAAATGCTTCAAATTGCTTTATGTGGATCTGAATGGTTGATTCTGGTAGCAGCTCAGAAGACCAGAATTCCAATAAAATCATGGAGAGTGGACTGTAAAGAAAGGGCTAAAGGGGGGTTAGAGGTAAAGGAGGACACAATTGGTAGTTGCACCAGAGGCCATTCCTGTTACATGATGGTTGAGAATTTATCTGCATTTTGCACTTGTCCTGAGACTTTCTGTGAGGCTTATTTCAAAAGTGGTGGACTTCTTAATCTGGCAGAAGAAATGTTTAGGCAGCATAACATTCAGAAGTGATATGGACATTGCTGGTGGATTCTAGCCAAATTTATCCTGATAATCAGGAGCAGAACAAAGCAAATGTAGAAAGAAGCAGGATGCAGGGGCAAAAATGGTCGTCTAAGCTGCCATCTTTATTCATACCATTAGTTTCCAGTAGGTCGTTGGCACCATTAGTACATTATTGTTCATTTTATTATTAAGTCCATGGTGCCAACTCATGATTAATAGATCTCACACACTGAGATGGAATCCAAACAGGACCTGTTGGTGTAAGCGCAGCAGCATATCCTCTCTTCCATGTAATCAGAGGCATAGAGTATTGCCACTCTGGATCTGGCAGAACCCTGTATTTCACATAAAGTTTTGGAAATGATTGTTTGGGAATAAAATGTCTATCCAAAGCTCATGACCAATTGTGAGTACTATCTCCATATTGCATGTTGAGTACATTAACTGTAAATAAAGTAATATTTAAGGCATTATTAACATGAGAGAGGCTAGGTCACTTTTTGTTTTTGTTTTAAGAGGTATGTCTTAAGGGCACAATGTGCTTTCTCAACAAAGGCCTGTTCAGTAGGAATATGAGGAATCCTATGGGTTAAAATTATATCCCAATGAGTACAAAATTGTGCAAAACCACGGGATGTATATGCATGTTTAAATGAGTAGGTTTGCCCATAGTAGTAAAGCAGAATAATAAATGGGAAATGCAAGCAGATACCTCTTTAAGATCTATGATATCCCAAATAAGCCCAGAAGGAGTATCAGTGAAAACATGGATAAGGGAAAAAATGATGGAACGGAGGGAAATGGATAATGTCCATTTGCCAAAGTACATTAGAGTGTAGGACTCATTCATTTACAGATTCCCATATTAGGGCCTGGAAGGGTATACAGTGAGAATATTTGTTAACAATGGCATGGCCCTGTTGGGAAAAAAATGGAAAATATCTTCTTTATTGAGCAAGCAATCTTATGGAAAAATACATGACATTGTACAGTATCTGAAAATAGACATAAAGGGATCTTACAGCTGAATCTTCATAAATGTTACCTTCTATCAGTGGGTCAGGAAGTTTGGTGTAGCTGTATATGTGAGTGACATAGATAGGGGACATACAATGCTGCAAAAGAAGGGTTAATAAAAGAGACAGTAAATTGGAATCCAAATGAGGGGATAACACAGCTATGGAAATATGAGGAACAAGTTTAGCTAAATACTGAGAATCCACAATAATTTTTAAAGTAGTAGAAAATCCCAGCACCAGGATAATAGTGGCTAATTCAGTTTGCTTTTGGGACTTTGAGGTAAGGTGAAATAGTCCATCCACTTATCATTAATAAAAACAGATACTGCCCCTTTTGCTTACCTCCATCTGTATATACCATCAACCCATCCACAAGAGGGATAGTAGAGATCAAATAGAGGGTGGATGTGTAACCTGATATAACAATGATAATCCCCCATCATGAAGCATGTAAAAAGCATTTGGTGCTAAAAATCCTGTTCATAGAGCCTGATTGTAGGAGGAGAACTGTAAGTACTGGAAATGTAAAGTTTTTCCATAAGTAAGACATAAATCATGAATGCCCATGCCTGGTAAGGATAAAATTCTAGTGTGGTCATCAGTAAGTAATTGAGCATATATATATAAGCAAAAGGCAGGACATTACAGCCTGAAAAATGTGGAGAGTATAACCAATCTAATACATATAATCCTTGGTTAAAAATAGCAACCACTGCTGCAAAAGCGAAAGGTCTTCCAACAAAAATTACCAATGATAATACCACATTAGATGCAAGAAGTCGGTCCACCATTACTGTTAATTGTTTGTAGGGTTTGTTTTAGAGAAGGAGTGAAATAAACGGTGGCAGTCGAATCTTTTTTGTTTCTTTGACAACCAGAAAAAAGGAGAGAGCATATTGGTAGTTAAAGGGAATATAAGGGCATACCCAATTTAAGTGTCCTAGAAATTGCTGTAAATGAACCAAGGGAAATTTAGAAGGAAGGGTTAAGTTTGGGATATGAGGAATTGAATATTTTTGAAGTAATGTATGTCTTAAGTAGCTGATAAGTAGCTTACCTTGAACTTTTTCTGTGTCAAGATTGAGTTCTAATCATAATACCACTTCTTATGACATTTGTAGAATTTCATCTGTGATGTTTCATCCTGCAAGCAATATGTCATCCATATAATGATAAAGAAATGAGTGAGGAAATTTCTGATGAAATAGAAAGAAAGCTTTATTAACAAAATATTGACATAATGTTGGGCTATTTTGGAAGAATGTTCCAATGGAAACTATTAGTAGGTTTATGATGGCTAAAAATGGGGACAGTAAAGGCAATTTTCCCCAATCATCAGGGGAAAGGGAAATAGTAAACAAACAAACAAGAACCACAATCTTTTTAAGTCAATGACATACAAAGAAAAATTCTGAGGAATTAAATTTGGGTTTTATAATCCACATTGTGGTGGACCCATGGGTTGTATACATTTATTAATTTCTCTTAAATCTTGTAATAATCTTCATTTTCCTGATTTCTTTTTTATAATGAAAATGAGTGTGTTCCAAGAGCTAGTATAAGGTTCAACATGACACAATTGTAGCTGTTCTTGAATAGGGTCCTCTCCAGTTGCCACCTTTTCCTCTGACAATGGCCATTGTTCAACTCAGACAGGGGTGGTGACTTTCCACGTTAGTGGCAAGGCAGTCAGATCTGCAAAGTCCCCTATAAAAAAGGCAATTCCACAGACATTTGGAGTTTATGTAAAATGTCTTTGCCCCATATGAAAAAGGTATTGCCATAACGTATGGCTGAACATGATTGATGGTTTGTTGTGGATTGGAAGGGGCAGAGCGTCAACCACAGGGAGCTCTTGACACCTGTTCATTATTGCCTCCTATGCCCTACACTGGGGTGGCCCTTTGAGGAGGCCATGCATGAGTCCATACCAAAAGGGGTATAACTGCAACATCAGCACCAGTATCCAACAACCCCATAACTGATTATTAATTTATGAAAAGAGTCAATTTAGGTCTACTTTCAGTGATCAGTAAACGTGCTCCAATAACAGCAGAGCCAAACCCTGCATTTCCTCCTGTATTTAAAGGTTTTTGAGATATAACATAGGGAAATACAGTTAATTGAGCAATAGAGGATCGTTTGGAGAGGCTTAAGAGCATAGGGGACCACATTTAGATATATGCTATACCAGTACAATCAGAATAAATTACCCCAAGAATAATACATTTCCCTTCTTTAGCACTATGAGAATGAGGCAAAATTAATCCAAAAGTATTTTGGGGTAAAAGTAGCAGGATTTGAGTGGCAATTTTACATACTTCCCCCAGGAAACCATACTTGGGCATCTTCAGTAGTAATTAAATCTATGTTAGTCCTCTCTCTAGTAGAATGAAAAGATTTCTGGAAGGATATTCTGTTTGAACTGGAAGGGAGGACTATATATAGACTTGGAATATTTGTGTTATGGGATCTTGAGTGGGCTGGAATCATGAATTTCTCCTCCTTTTCCTTGGGTTGGGGGGTGACCCAGAATGGGATTTCCCAACATAAAATTACTGTTCATACCACTTTCCAAAACAGTATATTGCAATTTTTAAAAATATTTTATTTTATTAGATGATAGAACATAGTGCAGTCCTATGAAACCACAGACTTTGGAACTGGAAAAATATGATTTGGGGTCAGAGCTCTGTGACTTCCTTACTATGTGTTTTTTAAGAGAGATTTTGTTAATCTTATTTGTGCCTGAGGCTACCAACTGTACTTAGCTCATACAAATACTCTTAGAAATACTCTTTTTATTTTGACAAAAACAAAGTTAAGCGACTTGATAAGTGTTAGAATCCACTTATATTAGAATGAATAACTAAATAACTTTTTATATTAAATGTTTAAAATTATAGAATGAATTTGTGTATCAATATAACATTTCTATTTAAAGATGACAAATGCTATTTTTAATTGACTAGGCATACATCATAGAAGAACTATGACTTTTTCTGCTTTCTTATGGTTAGTACCAAGTATAGAAATTTTCTAAAATATTTTGGTATGATGTTTTCCAAGGAGCAGGGAATTTATTCAATATGGTTAATGAGTGCAGTCTAAAGCCTGTTCCACCATTTTGGATTGTATCATTTTGCCAGAATTGTCTTAAGTAAGAATGCTCATGCTGCTAGGGCCTTTGGAAGCTGAGTTTTCTTTTTCAAAAGAGTAACTTGCACATATAACAAAGGAATATGGACTATCTCTCAATAATTTTGTGCTAACTTGCTATTCCTATTTTAAATATAGCACCACAAACTTGACAAATTGTTTCATTCAATCTTTTTGTTATTTACTTTAAGTTTAGCAGCTTAACTTTCTTATTTTGTGAAGACCTGATAAATTGCACCCACAAATCTGAATATGTCACAATGCATGAGGCAACTAAATATAGCAGAACTTCCAACCATTTCTGGACCTGCATTCCAGGTATGCTGAAATATCAATCCCCTTTACCCTGGTAGTTCAACACAGAGTGTACTATTCTTATGGTTTGCAAATACTTGTTGTACCCCATTCATCATACAAGGACCTAGCGCAGCCCTGCAAGTGGCCACATTGAATTTTTTAAATGAATATCAGAGACCAAATAGGATATTATATAAATGTCAGAGGTCACACTGTTGGCATTATGTGAATGTCTCATAGCACAAGAAGGTATTATACATATGACACAGGTCACAGTGAATGTAATATTTGACTGGCAGTGGCCACTGTGAGGGTATTATGTGAGTTTCAGAGGTCACAATGAGGATACTATATATGTGTCACAGGCCAAATAAGTATATTATCTGTGTCAGAGGTCAAAGTGAATGTATAATGTGTCAGAGGTCACAATGAGGATATTATGTCAGTGTCAGAGGTCGTTAGGATATTTTGTGAAAGAGAAGAGTCCCAAGTGAGGGTATCATCTGAGTAATGGAGGCCACAGTGAGGGTATATTATGAGCATACCAGGTCACAGTGAAGATATTATGTGATTGTCAGAGTCCATGTGAGGATACTGTGTGACTACCAGGCTCACATTGAGGATACTATGTGAGTTGCACATGCTGCACTGAAGGGTATTAAGTGAGTAAAATAGAAAGCAGTTAAAATACAAGGAAAATGTCCACAGCCACACCAGGGTATTATGTGAGTGTCAATGATCACAGTGAGGATATAATGTGAGTAGGAGAGGCACAAGAGGGTATTATGGCCGTGTCAAAGATAACAGTGACGGTATTACTTGAGAGCCAGAGGCTGCAGAATTACTATGATATGAAAGTAATAAGTCACACTGTGGTTATTATGTAAATGTAACAGGCCATAAAGAGGGTATTATGGGAGTGTCTAAGGCCACAGTGAGGATATTATATCAGTGTCTGAGGTCAATGTGAGGTTATTATGGGAGTCAGAATTCACACTGAGGGCATTATGTGAGTGTCAGAGGCCATATTGAATTTGTTATATTAATCAAGGGAGAATGTTGTGTATTAGAGGCAAACTTGAGGGCATTATGTGTCAGAGGCCAAAGTGAGGATACCATGTAAGTGTCAAAGGGCACAGTGAGGGTACTATATAAGAGCCCAGGGCAAAATGAGTATGTTAGTTAGTTTCAGAGGCCAATGTAAAATATTATGTACTGACAGAGCCCCCACGAGAGTATTATATCAACGTCAGAGGCAAATGCTAGGGTGTTATGTGAGTGTCAGAGGCTAGAGGAGGATATTATGTCAGTGTTAAAGCCCAAGTGAATACATCATGTTCTTGTCAGAGAATACAGTGGGGGTATAATGTGAGTTTCAGAGTCTAGAGCAAACGATTTATGTGAGTGTCAGAGGCCACAGTGGAGGATATGATGTGAGTGTCAGAGGCCACAGTGAGGATATGGTGTGAGTGTCAGAGGCCACAGTGAGGATATGGTGTGAGTGTCAGAGGCCACAGTGAGGATATGGTGTGAGTGTCAGAGGCCACAGTGAGGATATGGTGTGAGTGTCAGAGGCCACAGTGAGGATATGGTGTGAGTGTCAGAGGCCACAGTGAGGATATGGTGTGAGTGTCAGAGGCCACAGTGAGGATATGATGTGAGTGTCAGAGGCCACAGTGAGGATATTATATGAGTATTAGATGCTACAATTAGTTTATTGTGAGTTTCACAGGCTGGAGTGAGGGTGTTATATGAGTGGCAGTGGTCATGGTGAGTGTATTCTGTGACAGTCAGAGGTGACAATGAGTTATTATGGAAGTGATAGAAGTCAAAGTGGGGATATTATGTCACTTCCAGAGGCCTGGTGAGGATATCATATGAGTGTCAGAGGCAAAATTGAGGGTATACTGTGTCTGAGGTCACACTTGAGTGTATTATGTGAGTGGCACAGATCAAGTGTGGATATGATGTGAGTGTCAGAGGCCACAGTGAGGGAATCATGTGAGTGTCACAGGCAACACTGAGGTTATTGAGAGCCAGAGGCCAGGGTGAGGATATGACGTGCATGTCAGAGGCCACATTAGGTTATTCTGTGAATGACAGAAGCCACACTGAGGGTATTATCTGAGTGTCCGAGGTCACTGTGAGAGTATAACGTTTGCGTCTGAGGTCACACTCATGGTACTATGTGAGTGAGTTATCACTGAGGATATGTCAGTTTCAGAGGTCATAATAAGAGTGTTATGTAAATTTAAAAGGTCACAGCTGGGTATTAGGTGAGTGTCAACAGCCAAGTGAGGATATAATGTGAATGTCATAGGGTGCAGTGAGTGTATTATGTGAGAGTCAGAGACCACATTGAGAGTATAAGTTGAGTGCCAGAGTCCACAGGCAGGTACGTAAGTGTAGGTGGTCACAGTGAGGGTATTATGTGAATGTAGAGACCACAGGGGTGTCTTATGTGAGGGTCAGAGGCCACAATGTTGGCATTCTGTGAGGGCCAGTAGGGACAAGAGGGCATTATGTGAGTATCTGAGGTCACACTGACTACTATATCCCTGTCAGAGGCAACAGTGAGGATATGTGGTGACAGAGTCCATGTGAAGATATCATATGAATGACTGAGGCCATAGCAAGGATTCTTTTGTAACTCTCAGAGTCCAGAGTGAAGGTATTATGTGAGTGATACAGTCACACTGAAACTACTATGTCAGTGTCAGAGGCCAAGTGAGGATATTAGGGGTCAGTGTTCAAAGAGAGCATAATATGTGAATGGAAGAGGCCACATTGAGGTTATTTTTGAGTGTCATGGGTCATTTGAGACATATGTGACTGTCACAGGCCAGAGTAAGAATAATATGTGAGTGACAGAGATCATAATAAGCATAATATGTGAGAATTAGAGGCCACAGTGAGGGTATTGTGTGATTGTCTGAGGCCACAAGATTGGTTTTATGAGTGTCAGAGGCCAGATGAGGGTATTATGTGAGTGTCTGGGTCACAGTGAGTAAATTATGTAATATCAGAGGCCAAGTGAAAATATGTGACTGTCAGAGGCCAGAGTGAGGAGGGTATTATGTGAATGACACAGGCCACAGCAGGGTGCTATGTAGGTGACAGAAGTCATAGTAAAGATATCATGTGACTGTCAGAGGTCACAGTGAAGGCATTGATTGAGTTCCAGAGGTCACAGAGGAGATTTGACTTCAGTGTCAGAGGCCAAGTGAGGATGTCATGTGTCCTAGACCACGATGTTGATATTACTTGAGTGCCAGAGGTCACATGAGGGTGGTATGTGAGTACTCAGTTCACAGTGAGGCCATTATGTGAGCATCAGAAGTCACAGTGTGTTTTGTGAGTGTCAGAGGCCAGAGGAGGGTATCATGTGAGTGTCTGAGGTCACACTGAGGGTATAATGTGAGGGTCAGAGGTCACATTGAGGGAATTATGAGAGTCAGAGGCCAATTGAGGATATTATGTGAGTGTCAGGGGCCACATTGAGGGTATTATCTGAGTATCACAGGATGTAAGAGGGTATTATGTGACTATCTTTGGTCACAGTGAGAATGAGAGTATTATATGAGTATCAGAGCCCACAGCAAAGGTCATATAGGTCAGTGACAGAGACCAGAGTGAGCATGTTATGTGAGTGTCAGAGGACTAAGCGAGGATATTACATCAGTAATAGAATCCAAGATGTTGGTATGATTTGACAGTCTGAGGCCACAGTAAGGGTTTTTGGTTTTGTTTTTGTTTTGTACTGGCAATTGAACTCAGGGGCACTCAATCACTGAGCCACATCCCCAGCCCTATTTTATATTTTATCTAGAGACAGGGTCTCCCTGAGCTGCTTAGTGCCTTCCTGGTGCTGAGGCTGGCTTTGAACTCATGATCCTCCTGCCTCAGCCTCCCTAGACACTGGGATTACAGGCATGTGTCACCATGCCCAGCTCACAGAAAGGTTTTGATGTGAGTATCAGATCCCAAAATGAGATTATCATGTGAATGTCTGGCATGCACTGCAGGTATTATATAAGTTCAGTGTCCACAATGCGTCACTTAGTCAGTGTCAGAGGTCACATTGGGGATATTACATCCCAGTAAGAGGCCACAATAAGTGTTTTATGTCACTGTCTGATGTCAAAGTGATGATATTATCTGAGTGCCAGAGGCAAGAGGGGGGATATTTTGAGAATGCCAGAAGTCATGGTGTGGGTATTATGTAAGTGTCTGCATTTGTAGTGAGTATAATATGGTAGTGTCCATGGTCAGGTAAAATATTATGTGTCAGAGGCCACAGTGTTGGTATTATGTGAGTGTCAGAGACCACAGCAGGATATTTTGTGAATGTCAGAGGTCACAGTCAGGGCATTATGTGAGTTTCAGAAGCCACATTGAGGGCTATGTGGGAAAGGAAGAGGTCAGCATAAGGAAGGTGTGGGTGTCAGGGTCCCGGTGAGGGTGTTGTGTGGGTGTCAGGGTCCCGGTGAGGGTGTTGTGTGGGTGTCAGGGTCCCGGTGAAGGTGTTGTGTGGGTGTCAGGGTCCCGGTGAGGGTGTTGTGTGGGTGTCAGGGTCCCGGTGAGGGTGTTGTGTGAGTGTGTGTTTCAGGGCACTGCATGTACAATGTACAAGTCTCACCAGCCTGGTAAGGATACTCTGTGATTGACAAGACTCTATGAGGGTATTATGTGTGCGTGCCAGATGCCAGAGAAGAGTATTTTGTGAGTAGCAGGGGTCAAATTGAGGGTCTCATATGCATGAAGGAGGCCACAGTGAGGACAATAGGTAAGGGTCAGAGGTCAAATTAGGGTACTGTGTGACAATAAAAGTCACTGTGAGGATGATATGTGAGTGTCACATGACATTTTCAGGGTATTAGGTGAGTATCAGAGGCCCCAGTGAGGAAAAAAAAATGTCTAAGTCTCAAAGTCCACAGTGAATGTTCTGTGAGTGTTGTAGGTCACAGAGATGGTAAAATATGTGTCAGAGGACAAAGTGAATATTATGTAAATGTCAAAAATCACAGGGAAGATATTATGTAAGCAACAGAAGTCACAGTGCGGATGTTATGTCAATGTCAGGGGCCAACTGTAAATATTATATCTCTGTCAGATGTCAGAATAAGGGTATATTGCAAGGTCAGAGGTCACAGTGAAGGTATCATGTGGGTGTCCAGGTCACAGTGACAATGTTGGTATCAAGACAAGTGAGGACATTTTATGAATGTCACAGTCCAAAGTGAGGTTTTATTGTGTAACAGGGGCCACAGTAAGGGTATAATTTGAATGTCAGAGGTCAGAGTGATGTAATATGTGAACATCAGAGGCCACAGGGGGACACTGTGTGATTCTCAGAGGCCATGGGGGGACACCGCATGATTCTCAGAGGCCACGGTGGGGGGAACACCACATGATTCTCAGAGGCCACGGGGGGACACAGCGTGATTCTCAGAGGCCAAGGAAGGATACTGTGTGAGTGTCACCTGTCATAGTGATGATACAAAGTAAGTATCAGAGCTGCAGGGAGGATATGATGGGAATGTGAGTGCTATGTGAGTGTCAGAGGGCACAGGGGAGCATTTGTGAGGGTAAGAGGTCAGAAAGAATATATAAATCATGTCAGTGTTGGAGGGCAAGTGAGGATATTGAGTGAGTGTCTGAGGCCCATGCGAAGGTGTGATGTGAGTGTAAGATGTCAGGTGAGGATATTATGTAACCATCTGTGGGCATGTGAAGACATGACATGACTCTCAGAGTCACTGTGAGGATACTACATGAGTGTCACATGCAATAATGAAAATATTGTGTAAGTATCAGAGACCCCGGTGATGCTATTGGGATTGTGAAGGTCAGGATAGGGTGCACCATCAGGTTGAGAGGCACAGTGTGTGACCATCAGAGGGGACTCTGACGTCACAGTGAGGGTGTTATGTGATTGTAACAGGCCACAAGAGGGCATAATGTGAGTGCCTCATGTCATGCTGAGGATGTTATATGAGTGACAAATGTCACAGTGAGCATAGTAAGTGAGTGTCATCAGACAATGAGATTATATTATGTAAAGGTCAGAGGTTGCACTTAGGGAATTTCATCAATTTCATGAATTATATTGAATATGTTATATGAGTATCAGTAAATACAGTGAGTTTATTTTAGATTTTCAGAGGCCATAGAGAATATATTTTGTCTTAACAGAAGAAGAGTGATGATATTATGTGATTGCCAAAGGTCATGGTGAAAATATTATATGAGTGTCAAGGTAAGAGTAAGGGTATTTTCTGAAAATTGGAGGCCCAGTGAAAATATTAGGTTATTGTCAGAGGCAGAGGAAGGTATGATATAAGAGTCAGATGTGGCATTGAGCATAACGTGTCAGTGAGAGAGGCCAAAGGGATGGTATTGAGTGTCAGAGGTCACAGCAAGGATGACATGAGTTATAGTCCACAGATGGAGAACCATGTAAGTGAAAGAGGCCAAGTGAGGTATCATGTGAGTGACAGGTCAAGTGAGGGTATAATGTGAGTGACAAAGGACAAGTGAAGGTACCAAGTGAGTGACGGAGACCAAGTGCGGGTATTATGAGAGTGAGAGGCCAAGTGAGGGTACCATGTGAGTGACAGAGGCCAATTGAGGGTATCATGTGAGTGACAGGACAAGTGAGGTAACATGTGAGTGACAAGACAAGTGAGGGTACCATGTGAGTGACAGAGGACAAGTGAGGGTACCATGTGAGTACAGGCCAAGTGAGAGTATCATGTGAGTGACAGGCCAAGGGAGGGTACCATGTGAATGACAGAGGCCAAGTGAGGGTATCATGTGAGTGACAGGACAAGTGAGGTAACATGTGAGTGACAAGACAAGTGAGGGTACCATGTGAGTGACAGAAGCAAAGTGAGTGTATCATGTGAGTGACGGGCCAAGGGGGGTACCTTGTGAGTGACAGGACAAGTGAGGGTATCTGTGAGTGACAGAGCCCAAATGATGGTACCCTGTGAGAGACAGGCCAAATTCGTGTACCATGTGAGTGACAGAACAAGTGAGGGTACCATGGGAGTGACAGGTCAAGTGAGGGTACCATGGGAGTGACAGGACAAGTGAGAGTAACATGTGAGTGACAAGCAAAGTGAGGGTACCATGTGACTGACAGGCCATGTGAGAGTACCATGTGAGTGGCAGGACAAGTGAGGCTATCATGTAAGTGACAGGCCCAGTGAGGGTACCATATGAGTGACAGAGGCCAAGTGAGGGTACCATGCGAGTGACAGAGGTTAAGAGAAAATACTATGAAAGTGACAGAGGCCAAGAGAGGGTACCATGTGAGTGATAGGACAAGTGAGGGTACCATGTGAGTGACAGAAGCCAAGAGAGGATACCATGAGACTGACAGAGGCCAAGAGAGGGTAAAATGTGTGTGACAGAACAAGTGAGGGTAACATGTGAGTGACAGAGGCCAAGTGAGTTTATCATGTGAGTGACAGAGGCCAAGTGAGGGTATCATGTGAGTGACAAAACAAGTGAGGGAGCCATATGAGTGACAGGCCAAGTGAGGGTATCATGTGTGTGACAGACCAGTGAGGTTATCATGTGAGTGACAGGCCAAGAGAGGGTACCCTGTGAGTGACATGTCAAGTGAGCATACCATGTAATTGAAGGGCCATGTGAGGATACCATGTAAGTGACAGCCCATTGAGGGTATCAAGTGAGTGACAGGACAAGTAAGGGTGCCATGTGAATGACAGGACAAGTGAGGGTACCATGTGAGTGACAGGGCAACTGAGGGTACCATGTTAGTGAATGGCCAAGTGAGGGTACCATGTGAGTGACAGGCCAAGTGAGGGTACCATGTGAGTGACAGGACAAGTGAGGATAACATGTGAGTTACAGGCCAAGTGAGGGTACCATGTGAGTGACAGGACACGTGAGATACCATGTAAGTGAGAGAGTCTAGGTGAGGTACCATGTGAGTGACAGGTCACGTGAGGGTACCATGCAAGTGACAGGCCAAATGAGGGTATCATTTGAGTGACAGAGGTCAAGTGAGTGTCTCATGTGAGTGACAGGCCATGTGAGGGTCTCATGTGAGTGACAGGCCAAGTGAGGGTACAATGTGAATGACAGAGGCCAAGTGAGGGTAATATGTGAGTGACAGGCCAAGTGAGAATAATATGTGAGTGACAGGACACGTGAGGGTACCATGTGAGTGATAGACCATGTGAGGGTATCATGTAAGTGACAGGCCAAATGAAGGTACCATGTGTGTGACAAACAAAAAGTGAGGGTACCATGTGAGTGACTGCCCAAATAAGGGTACCATGTGAGTGGCAGGACAAGTGAGGCTATCATGTGAGTGGCAGGACAAGTGAGGGTATCATGTGAGTGACAGGACAAGTGAGGATACCATGTGAGTGGCAGGCCAAGTGAGGATACCATGTGAATGACAGAGGCCAAGAGAAAGTTCCAGGAGAGTGACTGAGGCCAAGAGAAAGTACCATGTGAGTGACGGGACAAGTGAGGCTATCATGTGAGTGACACGACAAATGAGGATACCATGTGAGTGACATAGGCCAAGAGAAGGTACCATGATAGTGACAGAGGCCAAGAGATGGTACATTGTGTGTTACAGAACAAGTGAGGGTAACATGAGTGACAGAGACCAAGTGAGGGCATCATGTGCATCACAGAGGACAAGTGAGAGTGCCATGTGAGTGACTGAGGCCAAGTTGGTGTATCATATTAGGGACAGATGCCAATAGAGGGTATCATGTGAGTGACAGGACAAGTGGGGTTATCATGTGAGTGACAGAACAAGTGAAGTTACAATGTGAGTGACAGGCCCAGTGAGGGTACCATGTGAGTGACAATGGACAAGGGAGG